>PVJD01000076.1:0-126389 GCA_004026545.1 Mormoops blainvillei | reverse complement strand
AAAGATTGGTAATACCCAATTTAACAGAGACTGTGTGGGTAAACAGATACTTCCTTACATTGTTACTGGAAACATTCTACTAAAACAAAATTTTGCAATACATGTAGTTATTAAAATTTAAATCACTACCCTCCTTTGGCCTATAAATTTCACTGAAAGGAATTCCACTTACAGAAATTCATCTTATAGTAATTTGGACACACACAGAAAGATGTACAGTAAAGCTCATTTTTTAATTATATAAATGGGTATTTATATATATATTACATAAAACCTGTCATGTCATATTCCAAAGCAGTTACCTTTGAGGAGCAGAAACTTTATTTCTATTTTATATATTTTGGGTTAATTGAAAATTTTTACAATGACTATATATACTTAAATTTTTTATTTCAAGATTTAAAGTATTTTGCCAAGTTTTTATAAATTTAGATTTTTCTGTTTCCTCTTCTACTATTGACTTGAAGAAACAGGGTCAGTTTTATGTCCTATAGTATGTCCTACCTTCTGGACTTGTCCATTTGCTTCCTTTTCTCTTTCCCCATGTTTCTTATAGACTGGAAATTAGGTAAAGGAAATTAGGTATACGGCTTTTGTCCGCAGAAGCCGTAGAGTCTGGTTGTTGTACTTTTAATAATGTTCATATTGATCAATGGGTTTCCACAGCGATGGTGTGTTTCCCCTGAATCTGTAAAGAGATACTTTGGCATCCAGTTCCTCATCCAGCTTTCACCTAATAGTTTTATCACCTGAATCATTTTCGTGAAATACTGTGATTCTCTCCTCTTTATTAGCTGGAATTCTTCCGAAATAATGAGCTTTCCCTCTCAACTCATGGTATTTGGTTGTAATATTTGTAAAACTTATTTATTCTAAAAAATATACCTAATTATTAGAATTGTTGTGTATCTTCCTTTTATAGAATGAATTCCTGGAAGGCAGACTCTGCTCATATTTCTAACTCCTAGTATTATCCGTTTAGTAAGCTCAGCAAATGACAAAATAATGCACCAACTCAAAGCTGGTTATCCCCTCCAGACGGATGGGGTGTTCATAGAGTATTCTTTAGTTAACCTCAGAGTTAAATTTAAAAAGTTAATCTTGTAGATTAAGCACAGCGTTCGAAGAAACAAAATAAAATGCTTGCTGTCAAAAAGACTTTATTTGCAATTCAAAGTGACAAAAACATTTACCCTTAGTTGCTTTGTTAGCAACTTTCACTGACTACCTTTATCGATCATTCACAACCTGGAGAAGAAAATTTTAACACATCCTCCAATACTTTTTTTTAAATTTTATTTTTCAAGTACAGTTTACATTCAATATTATGTTCCATTAGTTTCAGGTGTACAGTTTAGTGTGGTTAGACAATCGCATACTTTACAAAGTGGTCCCCTGATACTTCTAGTTCCCCCCACCACCACGTACATTGTTAATACGATTTTATTGACTATATTGCCTGTGTTTTACACCCCTATTTTGTAAATCCCAATTTGTACTTTTAATCCCTTCAGTTTTTCCACCCAGTCCCTCACCACACCCCTGTCGGGTACTTAAAAAAAAAACAAAAAAAAAACAGGTATTATCTGGAAAACCAGATTTTCAGACTGATAATAAAAGTGTCCTTATCTTTAGACAATACTCGCTAGAGTGTACAGTACACTGATTTGTTGGACAGGCGTCAGACGCGCCCCAAACTCTCACGTGAATTGCTGGATGCCCTGCTCCAGCCCAAGTCTCCGGAGCTGCTGAAGCTTTTCCTAGAAAGCTTCCGGTCCGCCCGCCAGACTCTCGAGGGTGAGGTCCAGGGGAAGGCCAGACCCTTCCAGCGTTGGCGCTCCTCCTGGACGCCGGACTCCTCCCGGGGCCCAGGCAAGCCAGCAGCCCCACTCCCGCGCCCCCTCCCGCTGCTACAAGACCCTTGCAACTCTTCCCGGCACCGCCCCACCAGGCCTTCTAGCAAACTCCCTGAAACTCTTCCGTTTAGCGCCCGTCGGCGTGCCCATCGGCCCGCCCACCAACTTCCTGTGGACACCAAGGAACTCCGGCGCGCCCGCCTCGACGTGATTGGTTGATGAGCGTATCGCTCTGGGCTCCGGGCCCTCCATTCCTGATTCCCCTCTAGTGGCGTCACAAGGGGCTAGCTGGCCAGGGGCGAGCGGTGAGAGCGCCGGGCGTGCGTCGCGACCGCTCGGGCGGCGGTGGTTTGCAGCGCTCCTGCTATGGCAGCAACGGCTGCAGAAGGGCCGAGCGTGGCTGCGTTTCCTGTGTCGGGCTCCCATGAGCCGCCTGTAGGCGAAGGCGAGGGAGCGGTGGGCAATGAGAGGGACGCGGGCACGAAAGGAGCGGAGGCCTTGGGGGACAGCGAGGAGGACGGGGAGG
Source organism: Mormoops blainvillei (assembly GCA_004026545.1). Lineage (NCBI taxonomy): Eukaryota > Metazoa > Chordata > Mammalia > Chiroptera > Mormoopidae > Mormoops > Mormoops blainvillei. The sequence continues at coordinate 124,007 of PVJD01000076.1, read as the reverse complement.
ATGTGTTCGAGGTGGAGAGGATCCTGGACATGAAGACTGAAGGGGTGCGTGAGCCTACCGGGCGCGTGGGCGGCGGAGGGGGGAGTCTCGGGAAGTTGTGAGGGTTGTGTCGCCGGAACCGTTCGGGGGTCTGGGTGTGAGGGTCGGTGACGGGGTGGTTGGTGTTGACATACCTGGTTGGGGCCACGGTACTTGAAAGGGGTGACGTTGAAATTAGTCTGTAGATTAGAGTCCATGTCCACACCGTCGTTTCAGTTTTTGCTGAAGCCGTAGTCAATTCTCTGGTGTGAAATCATCAGGATTATCAACTGTAATTGAAAAATAAGAAAATTTTAATCGTCTGTTACCTAGTATCTCGCCCTAGAGGGTGCATTCAAAGGTCTTTAGAACCTGACCACCGCCACCCTGTCCCCTGAGCATCATTTCATGGCCGCCAGCAACCATACCTAACACCCCTCCTCCCACCACCTGGTGCTCAACGTGTTTCGGCCCTGAACCTGTTTCGACCCTGACCCCACAGCAGTGAGGTGCATCCTCTTCTGGACTCCGTTTCTGCGCCTAAAGCATCAGTGTTCCTTACATGTTGGTCTGCTAGAATGGTTTCTTGAATACAGGGAATATGCTTTTGTTAATCTGGATACTTAATGCAGCCCCAGCGTGCAGTTAGCTCTTAGTGTATATCCTATTATTAAATGGGAGAATGAATTGTGGGCTGGAGGCTGGGATGAAGGTGAGAGGTGACCAAAGGCCCCAAATGGTAGTCACGCCTTTATTTTGAATTATTTTCTTCGTCTATTAACTTCCCATTCGTCATATGCTACCTTGTGTTAATTTTTTTGTTGTTGTTCAGTCATTCGGCAAACTTTTTAATGAGGTACTGTGTGCTAGCAGCTGTGTTGGATCCTGAACATACAGAGATGAACTGTAGTGTATACACTTGCTGATGTTGAAAAGTATTGGCCAGTAAATAAATAACTGAAGTCCAATGCCATTAATACTATTTTTAGTTGCAGTACAGTAAAAATGGGAACATTTTTAGGTCTAATTTTCCCAAATATATTGTAAGTGCTTTGAGATGGGAGGTGGAGCCGACCTTCCAGTGTTTTGTATAAACTGCATTTAACACAGTGCTTCACACATAGAAAAATATTAAGCTAGGAGTATAGTATCTTTAGAATTAAGAGCCTTTGCCTATTCATACAATCTTAATTTTGCTGGTTCCAAAGAATGGTATTCAGTGTACCTAAAGCCTCAAAAGTGAATGAAACTAAGAAATGATTAAGACAGTAAAGAAGGGTTAGACTTTAGTAATGTGAGTAAAAATTCTAGTTCTCTTATCCTCGCCTGTGTGGCTTGATTGGAGCATCATCCAGTAAATCGAAAGGTCACAGGTTCGATTCCTGGTCCTGGCACAAGCCTAAGTTGCAGTTCCATTCCCAGTCGGTTTTGTGTGGCAACTGATTGATGTTTCTCTCCCACATCCATGTTTCTTTCTCCTTCCTTCCCCTTTCTTTCTAAAATCTGTAAGCATGTCCTCATATGGGAATAAAAAAAAAGAATTCTAGTTTTCAGGCCCTTGGATTTGTAGGTGAATGAGTGATTTAAGATAAAATAGTTCAGCACAGCAGAACAGGACCATAGCACTTACTATATAAACACTAAACCCACCAGTTGATGAACATGGGGTCCTGATAGGGGTTTGTTAAGCCTCTTGCAAAAAAAAAAAAAAAAAAAAAAAGGTACCTAGGAATAAATTTAACTACAGAGGTAAAAGACTTATACTTGGAAAACTATAGGACATTGAAGAAAGAAATTGAGGAAGCAACAAATAAGTGAAAACGTACACTGTGTTCATGGATTGAAAGAATTAAAACATCATTAAAATGTTCACATTACCCGAAACAATCTATAGATTCAACACAATTCCTATTAAAATACCACAGAATATTTCACAGAGCTGGAACAAATATTCCAAAAATTTATTTAGAATCATAAAAGATCCCAAATAGCCTCAGCCATCTTGAGAAAGAAGAACAAAATTGGAGGGATTGCAATAGCTGATAACAGACTATACGACAATGTCATTAGAACCAAAACAACCTGGTACTGGCATAAGAACAAGCATGTAGATCAGTGGAACAGAATAGAGAGCCCAGATGGCTCTGTTCAAATAATATGGTCAATTAATATTTGACCAAGGAGATGAGCATATAATGCAGTAAAGACAGCCTCTTCAATAAATGGTGTTGGGAAAATTGAACAGATACATGCAAAAAAAAAAAAACAGCTAGACCACCAACTTACACCATACTCAGGAATAAACTCAAAATGGAAAAAAGACTTAAGTCACAAAACCATATAAATCCTAGAAGAAAACATAAACAGTAAAATTTCAGATATCTCTCGTAGCAATATTTTTGCCCATGTGTCTCCTAGGGCAAGGTAAATGTTAGGAAAAAATAAACAAATGGGAAACTAAAACTAAAAAGGTGAACAGCAAAAGAAACCTTGCAACAAAATGAAAAGGGAACCCAACCCACTGTATGGGAAAACATACACAAGGGGTTAATTTTTTAAAAAAATGTAAAGAACTTATACAACTCCATGCAGAAAAACAAACAATCCAATTAAAAATGGGCCGAGGACCTAATAGGCATTTCTCCAAAGAGGACATATTGATAGCCAACAGACATGAAAAAAATGCTCAATGTCACAATCATCAGAGAAATGCAAATTAAAACCACAATGAGCCCTGGCTGCCGTGGCTTAGTGGATCGAGCGCTGGACTGTGAAGCAAAGGGTCGCTGGTTCGATTCCCAGTCAGGGCACATGCCTGGGTTGCAGGCTGGGTCCTCAGTGGGGGCTGTGTCTGAGAGGCAACCACACATCGATGTTTCTCTCCCTCTCTTTCTCCCTCCCTTCCCCTCTAAAAATAAATAAATAAAATCTTTAAACACACACACACACACACACACACGCACACACACACACAAAATGAGGTAACACCTCACACTTGCCAGAATGACTACCGTCAGTTATTCAACAAACAAGTGCTGGCAAGGATGTGGAGAAAAGGGATCCTTAATTTACTGTTGGTGGGAATGCAGACTGTTGCAGCCACTGTGTCAAACACTATGGAGTTTTCTCAAAAAATTAAATATGGAACTGCGTTTTGTCCCAGTGATCCGAACTTCGTTTTGTCCCAGTGATCCCACTGCTGGGAATATATCCTAAGTCTCCTGAAACACCAGTTCGAAAGAATGTAAGCACCTCTATGTTCATAGCAGTGTGATTTACGATAGCCAAGATCTGAAAAGAACCCAAGTGCCCATCAGTAGATGAGTGGATTAAAAAAACGTGTATTTACAAAATAGAATACTATGCAGCTATAAAAAAAGAAATCTTGCCTTTTGTGACAGCATGGATGGACTTAAAGGCTATTATGCTAAGTGAAATAAGTCAGTCAGAAAAACATATTTTATAATCTCACTTATATGTGGCATCTGATGAACAAAATAAACTGATGAACAAAATAGAAGCAGAGGCATGGACACATGGAACAAACTGACATCTGTCAGGGGGAAGGGGGAGACTGGATGAAAGATGAAGGGATTAGCCAAAGAACATACAAGGGGGGGGACCCAAAAAAACCTGGAAATTATCTTTTGGTGGGTGGGCCCCTTTTAGTACAGGCTTCTCCTGTTAGATGAGTGTTATAGGAACCCATCTGTATCAGTGTATCAGCCGGCGTTGTGAGAGGCTGCATATGGCTTCAGTGAATTTATTTTGAAGACTTAGCATGTTTGCCCATTTAATGATGGCTGATTTACAACCGTACCTGCACATGCCACGCTGAGTATTCAACAGTTTTTGTCCAAAAATGGCATCACCCCCATGCCCCACCCTCCCTATTCACCCAGTCTCACCGCCAGCAACTTTTTTTTGTTTCCCTGGATGAAAAAAGTCCTCAGAGGCAAATGTTCTTCTAATGTGGAGGAGGTGAAACAAAAAGCGAAAGAAGCACTAAAAGGTACCAGAATTGATGAATTCAGAAACTTTTGAGCAGTGGGAAAAGCATCTCGATAGAGGTATCGCATCAAATGGAGAGTACTTGAAGGTGACTGAAGTTTAAACATGTAAGAATAAATACACATTATTTATAAACAAACTCCAGGGTTTTTTGGGTTCCCCCTCATATATGCATGACCCCTAGACAGACACAGACAATGGTGTGGTGATGGCCAGAGGGAAAGTGGGTAAAAGCTAGGTAGAGGTGAGCAGACGAGGCGAGATGGGGACAACTGTAATAGTGTCAACAATAAAAAAATTAAAAAGTAAATATGTAAATAAAACTAATCAACTTTGTGTTCATAGAATAAACCAAAGTTGGTTGTGATGTAACCCTTTATTTATGTTTATATGTTTTTTACTTTCTAACATCTTGAGTTAAATACATTGCTCATTGTTTTTCAGCCTTCTTTCCAAATTATGTGCCTTTAAGACAAAAAATTACTCTCTAATCTAGTTTACCTGCAGCTCTCATTATGTTATGTGGTATGTTTGTTTTCATTCAGATAAAAGTATTTCCATATTTCCATAAATTATGTATCCAATATATGGCTTAATTTCCAAACATTTGAGAGCATTAGTAAATGTTTCATATGCTTTAGTAGAATGTTTGACTTTACTGATATATTCGTATATTATTTAACATTAAATATTTGAAATCTTTTAATATAGTTCCCTGCAAGCAGATCAGCCATTAATCATGTAAAACTTGAAACTGGGAATATGGGAAAATAATTTGAGAGTAATTTGCAGGAGACTGTTCTCTATTTCATATTCCTGATGTTAATTGATTACTCTCATTTTTTTAAATGATGTGTTGTTTTGGGGGTTTAAAGCAGTACTAAAGTAGAAGAGGTATTTTTACTTCTATTAACGCACTTGAAGACTGTTGAAATGCTTAATGATAGTTGTGCTGTTTAATTTTTTAAGATTTTATTTATTTTTAGAAAGAGGGCAGGGAGGGAGAGAGGGAAGGAAACATCAATGTGTGGTTGCCTCTCTCACGCCTCCTGCTGGGGACCTGGCCTGCAACCCAGGCATCTGCCCTGACTGGGAATCGAACTGGTGACCCTTTGGTTCACAATCCACTGAGCAACACCAGCCAGGGCAGTTGCACTGTTTTAAATGTTTCATGTTCACAACACCCTCAGGCACACCATCCTTGAATTTTTTTTTAAATAAAAAATTTTAAAAGAAAATTTTTCTAAATTTATTGCTTTGGGGCCTGAGGGGGAGACATATCAACTTGTTATTCTGCTTACTTATGCGTTCATTGGTTGATTCTTGTACACATCCCAACTGGTGATTGAACCCACAACCATGGCATATCAGGATAACACTCTAACCAACTGAGCTACCTGGCCAGGACTTAATAAAAAGTTTTAACTAATTACCTAGTATATGATTTAGGAGGATGGAAGGACTATCTGTTGCCATTTAGTTTGGCTCACTGATTAAGCTAATAGAAAATTTGGCTACCAGAAATGTAGTCTATTTCTGGAATTTTGAACATAAGTTAGTAAATTCCAGGGCCATGATGAAGTTTGTTAATGTATGGCAAAACCCTGAACAATCTTTGGATCTACATGACTCCTATATAAGAACATATAATTTAGGGGATTCATAAAAGTTTCCTGACAGTTTCTTGAATGAATGAATGAATGAAATGAAATGAAATGAAATGAAATGAAACAAACCTGCAGAAATAAAGGCTGATAACAAGTATCAGTAAATTAAACCTGGAGCTTGAATTGAGATGTGCTCTTTAATACTCAAGAATGGTGATTAATACTGTCATTCTCATTGACTAGACCAAATTTAATTGATAACTAGCATTTAATCGATAGTTGTTCAGTGTTGTAGAAGTAAAGGTTTATTAGTGTTCTTTGTTCTAAGATTTTTGGGGGGGGGATATATTTTATTGAATATGCTATTACGGTTGTCTCATTTTTTCCCCCCTTTATCCTCTCCACCCTGCACCCCATCCCATCATCCCCATACCTCGTAGTTCATGTCCATGGGCTGTACATATCAGTTCTGTGGCTTCTTAATTTCCTATACTATTCTTAGCCTCCCCCTGTCTATTTTATTTTATGTTTTTTTATCAAGATATTCCCACCACCGATTTCCCCAGCCCCACCCACCCCCGCCTCCCTCCCTCAATCCTTCCCCCATTTGGCTTTGTCAGTTGGTCCTTATGCATGTTCCTTGATGACCCTTCCCCTCCCTTTCCCCTCTCATCGCCCTACCTCCTCCCTTCTGGTTACTGTCAGTTTGGTTTTTTTTCAGTGTTGCTGGTTATATTTTGCTTGGTTGTTTATTTTGTTGATTAGATTCCACTTGTAGGTGATATCATATGGTATCTGTCTTTCACAGCCTGGCTTATTTCGCTTAGCATAATGCTCCCCAGTTCCATCCATGCTGTTGCAATGGGTAGGAGTTCCTTCCTTTCTGCTGCGTAGTATTCCATTGTGTAAGTGTACCATCATTTTTTGATCCCCTCATTCTTGCGGTCTGAGAAACTACTTGATTTGATTTCAGTTTTCTTAGGTTTGTTGAGGCTCATTTCATGTCCTATCACATGGTCTATCTTTGAAAATATTCCATGTGCATTTGAAAAGAATGAGTATTTTGCTTCTGTGGGATCAAAAGTTCTATATATATCAGTTAACTCCATTGGATCTAATGCATCGTTCAGTTCCACAATATTTTTGTTGATATTTTGTTTGGATCATCTATCCATTGTTGACAGTGGGGTATTAAAATCCCCTAATATAAGTGTGTTACTGTCTATATCTTTCTTGAAGTTCTCCAGGATTTTCCTTATATATTTGGGTGCTCTTCCGTTGGGTGCATATACATTTACAATGTTTATGGCTTCTTGATGGATTCTTTGAATATTATGAAGTATCCTTCTGTGTTTCTTTTTATGACCTTCATTTTGAAGTCTATTTTGTCTGATATAAGTATTGCTACCCCAACTTTTTTTTCTTGTCCATTTGCTTGCAATATTTTTTCCCAACCCTTCACTTTCAGTCTGTGTAGGTCGTTTGTTCTGAGGTGGATCTCTTGCAGGCAGCATATGTGTGGGTCATGGTTTCTTATCCATTCAGCTACTCTTATGTCTTTTATTGGAGCATTTAATCCATTTACATTTAAGGTTATTATTGATAGGTACGTATTCTTTTTTTTCCTTTGTAGTTGTGTTCCTCTCTCTTTCACTCTTTTCTTCATCTTCTTAAAGCAGTCCCTTTAGTATATCTTGCAATGCTGGTTTGGTAGAGGTGTATTCTTTTAGCCACCTTTTGTCTGAGAAACTCCTTATTTCTCTTTCCATTTTAACTGAGAGCCTTGCTAGGTAGAGCAGTCTTGGTTGCAGGCCTTATGTTTTCATTAATCGGAATATTTCTTGCCATTCCCTTCTGGCTTGTAGTGTTTCTGTGGAGAAGTCAGCAGCTAACCTTATCAAGGCTCCTTTGTATGTTACTTCCTGTTTCTCCCTTGTTGCCTTTAAGATTCTGTTTGTCCTTCATATCTGCCATTTTAATTATGATGTGTCTTGGAGGAGGGGGTCTCTTTGAGTTCTTCTTGAATGGAGCCCTCTGTGCTTCCTGGACTTGTGTGACTTTTTCTCTCCTCAAATTAGGGAAGTTTTCCATCATTACTTTTTCAAGCAGGTTTTCTCTCCCTTGCTCCTCCTCTTCTCCTTCTGGTATTCCTGTTATACAGATGTTATTACGTTTCATATTGTCCTGCATTTCCTTCAACACCTCCTTGTTCTTTTTGACCCTTTTTTCATTTTCGTGCTCTTTCTGGGAGTCTTTTTCTACCATCTCCTCCAGCTTGCTGATTCGATCCTCTGCTTCATCTCACCTGCTTTTGATTCCTTCTACTGTGTTTTTGAAATCAGAAATTGTATTCTTCATTTCCTCTTGGTTCTTATTGATAGTCTCTATGTCCTTTTTCATGCTGATATAGTTTGCAGTAAGTTCCTCATAGTTTCCCTGTAGTGTTTTGTAATTCTCACTGAGCTCACTGAGTACAGTGAGCTTCCTTATAATCATTGTTTTGGACTCAATATCTGATAGTTTACTTTCCTCTATTTCATTTAGTAGTCTTTCTGAGGATTTCTCCTTCCCTTTTGGTTGGGGGTTGTTTCTTTGCCTTCCCATTATTTGTCTGCCAAAGCAAAACCACAAAGCCCAGGAAACAAACCCATGACCACAGAAATAACTACCCCCTGCAATCCCAGTATCAACAGCAAATGAACCAGTATTAATGAGGCTGTAAAGAGATTAAGACTATTATAAGAAAGGAGAGAAATCGAATATAGTATAAAATCTAGTGACTTAATATGCACCAAGTTGATGGACAAAAAAATGAATGTTAAAAAGCTATGTAGTAAAGAAAATATCGCAAATCATGGAGAAGACCACAGTGGATTCGGTAACCTCTAGTATTTACCGCTGTTTTTTCTTTCTGGGTCCACCACTAGTGAAGTCAGGTGTTGATCCCGTCTGACCTTAGGCAGCGTGTTCGAGACTTCCTGGGATCTGCTGTCTGTGGCTGTCTCCTCCAGTTGTTAATCTAGTCACTCTACGCTCAGCAGTCAGGCTTAAGCACCACGAGGCAGGGCCGAATCCCTCCTAGAGTTGGGGCTAATGTTTCCCCTCAGGGTGCTGCTGCTCAGGGGGAGTGGTCTATGTGAGCTTGATGGCGGCTGCCTTAAGGGGATGATTCAACACCAACATCCCGGAGGCTACTCTCTCAGTTCTCTCCCCAAAGTCTCTGTCCCCATTCTCTCCTCAAGCATCTCTAGTCCACTCTGCCCCCTCTTGCAGGGATCTACTGTCTGTGGCTGCCACTCTACACTCAACAGTCAGGCTTAAGCACCACAGGGCCAGAGCAGAGTCCCTTCTGGGGGTGGGGCTATTGTTTCCTCTCAGGCTGCCGCAGCTCAGGGGAGTGGTCTGACTGAGCAAGACGGCTGCTGCCACGTGGGGGAATGACTGAGCACCAAGATCCTGGCAGCTACTCTCTCAGTTCTCTCCCCAAAGTCTCCATCCCCAGTCTCCTCAGGTATCTCCTGCCCACTCTGCCCCCACCTTTCCTGGAGCCCAGGGTAAGTGGTTGCAAATGAAAATTTGTGCATTGACCCTTTAATTGACTTTCAGTCTTCAGATGCCTGTCTCTGGCAGACATTGACCCTGCCACTTTTTGCAGCTGGCTATTATCTGTGTACTTTTTGGGCTCTGGTGCCGTAGGCTGGGGATCCCCACTTATGGTTTAGACCCCACTCTTATCAGGGGGATCCAACTGGCTACTTAAACATCCCTCTGGTGCTGCTACCTGCGGGTGCCCAGCCAGCCTGCTCACATCTCTGCCGCACTCCTTACCAGTCAGGTTATGCTGAACTGATTCCTCTGTCTGTCCAAGGTTATAAGGCTTCTCTCTGGCTCTCGTTTAGATGTTTTTTCCTGGTGATTCCTCCACAATTTAGTTTTAATTCCAGATTGATCCTGGGAGGAGGTAAGTGTGACTTCCATTCACTCCTCTGCCATCTTGATTCTGTGTTTTAAGATTTTATGTATTTATTTTTAGAGAGAGGGTAAAGGAGGAGAAAGAGAGATACATCGATGCATGAGAGAAACATCTTGATCCATTGCCTCTCACATGCCCCCAGCCAGGGACCTGGCCCACAACCCAGGTGTCTTCTCTGACCAGGAATTGAATCTGTGACCTTTTGCTTTGTGGAAAGACATCCTGCCTGTGGAGTCTCACCAGTGAGGGCAAAGGTTTTGACTGCCTTTTTTCAATAATGAGAAAAGTTGCAAGAATTACATAGAATCTTCCTTAGATTTTTCATCCAGATCGCCAGTTTTTAATACCGGCTTTATCTTTTTCCTATATATACCCTTTTTTTCCCTGGCTTATTTGAAAGTAAGTAGTGTGTTTGAAAAGCTACATTGCATAACAAATTTACTTTTTATTTTTTGCACACAAAAATAGTCTGGTGCACAAATAAGAATCATTAGTTTGCATACCATATTGAATAAATCAGCATATTCCTGCATTCTATTTTATAATGACGTAACTTTTTTTTTAACCCGCACCCAAGAATATGTTTATTGATTTTAGAGAGAAAGGAAGAGAGAAACACTGATGTGAGAGAAACCTCTATCGGTTGTTTCCCATACATATCACAGGTTGGGATTGAACCTACAGCCTTTTGGTACACAGTATGATGATCCAATCAACTGAACCACATCAGCCAGAGCTAGTTAGGAAGTTTTAATTTCAAACCATTCTGTGTGGTTACTATAGGTCTGAGTTTGTAAGACCACCAAGCAGGCCTCCCCTAAACTTGTCAGGTTTAGTATATGGACCCTTTTTGTCCACAAGTATGTAGCTAGAATGTTTCTCTGCAGTTTCTGTGTAGAACTGTTTCCTATTTTCTTGCTCCTCAGTGAGACTGGATATTGAACAGAAAATATTTCTGTGTAAATAGACTCACACAACATTTATTTTTCTGACTGGGTTATTTCACCTACCTTAATTTTTTTAAAAAATTTTTATTTATTTTTATTTTTTTAGATAGAGGGTAAGGGAGGGAGAAAGAGATGGAGAGAAACACTGATGTAAGAGGGAAACATCAGTCAGTTGCCTCTCACAGATATCCGCAACATAGGAACCAGGCTTTGCAACCCAGGCATGTGACCTGACCAGGAATCAAACCAGTGACCTTTTGCTCTACAGAACAATGCTCAACCAACTGAGCCACACCAGTCGGGGCTAGCTTAATGTTTTTAAGGTTCATCCATGTTGTAACATATGTCAGGATTTCCTCCCCTTTTAAAGCTGAATAACATTCCATTGTGTGGATGGACCCCATTTTGTCTATTCCATCCATCATTGGACACTTGGGTTGTTTCTCCTTTGTGGCCATTGTGAATAATGCTGCACTGAGCTTGGTTGTACAAATATCTCTTTGAGTCCCTGTTTTCAATACTTTGGGGTATATACTTACGTGTGGAATTGGCTAGGTCATGAGGTACTTCTGATTAACTTTTAAGGAGTTGCCAAATGTTTTCCACAGCAACTGCAGCATTTTACATTCCCACCAACAATGTAAGAAGGTTCTAATTTCTTCACATCCTCACTACCATGAGTTACGATCCATGTTTTTGTTTGTTTTGTTAGTCATCTAGTAGGTGTGAGGTAGTATCTTGCGGTTTGTTTTTTGTTATTGTTGTGTTTTAATGAAATTTATTCCGGTGACATAGATTAATAAGATCAAATAGGTTTTAAGCGTGCATTTCTATGATACTAGATCTGTATACTGTACTGTGTGCTCACCAGCTAAAGTCAAACCATCTTCCATCACCATATATTAGCCACCCCACCCCCCTTCCCTCTTGCACAGACACTACATTGCTGTCTCTGTCTATGAATTTCAGTTTTATATCCCACGTATGAGTGAAATCACATGGTTCTTAGGTTTTTCTGACTGGCTTATTTCACTTAGCATAGTATTCTCAAGGTCCATCCCAGTTGTCACAAATGGCAGTATTTCATCTTTTCTTATGGCTGAGGATTATTCTGTTGTGTATATGTACCATATCTTTATCTAATCCTCTATCAAAGGACACTTCAGTTGTCTCCATGTTTTGACCACCATGAATAACCCTGCAGTGAACATAGGGGTATATATATCTTTTTGAATATGTGCTTTTGAGTTTTTCGGATAGATTCACAGAAGAGGAATTACTGGGTCATATGGTAACTCTATTTCTAACTTTCGAGGAACCACGAGACTGTTTTCCATAGTGGCTGTACCAGTCTGCATTCCCACCAGCAGTGAATGAGGTTCCCTCTTCTCCACGACCTCTCCAGCTCTTGTTGTCACTTATTGATAATAGAGATCCTAACAGGTGTGAGGTGGTATCTTATGATAGTTTTGATTTGTATCTTCCTAATAACTAGTGAGGTTGAATATTTTTTCATATATTTGTTTGCCATTTGTACATCTTTGGGACAGGTGTCTGTTCAGGTCTGCACATTTTTCAATTGAATTATTTGTTTGGTGTTAAATTTTATGAGTTCTTCATATATTTTGGATATTAAACCTTTGTTGTCACTATTGTTTGCAACTATGATCTCCCATTCAGATGGTTGCTTTTTGTTTTGTTGTCAGTTTCTTTTGATGTGCAGAAGCCTTTTAGTTTAATGTAGTCCCATTCATTTATTTTTGCCTTTACATCCCTTGCCTCTGAGGTCAAATTCATAAATTCAAATTCTCCATGACCAAGGTCCATAAATTTAGTACCTATGTTTTCTTTTATGTAATTTATTGTTTCAGATCTTATATTTAAGTCTTTGATCCACTTTGAATTAATTTTTGTACATGGGGCAAACTGTAATATAGTTTCATTCTTTTATATGTGGCGTTCCAATTTTCTCAGCACCATTTATTGAAGAGGCTTTCCTTTCTCCATTGTGTGTTTCTGGCACTTTCATCGAAAATTATCTGCCGAATATACATATGATTTTATATCTATGCTCTCAATTCTGTTCCATTGATCTATGTGACTGTTTGTCACATACCAAAACAGCCAGTACCATGCTGTTTTGATTATCATAGCTTTGTAGTATAATTTTAAGTCAAGTAGTGTGGTACAACCGTCTTTGTTCTTCTTTGTCAGAATTGCTTCAGCTAAAGATGGAGGTGTAGATAGATATGCTTCACTTCCTCACACAACCAAAGAAGAACAACAACTAATTTAAAAACAAAAAACAACCAGAACTGCCAGAAAATTGAACTGTATGGAAGTCCAACAACCAAAGAGTTAAAGAAAAAACATTCATCCAGACTGGTAGGAGGGGCGGAGACAGGCAGCCGGGTCAGAGAGGTCGAGGAGCAAGATGGTGTCTGGCAGACCGGGCCAATGAGGCAGCTGTGGTGTCTGGTGAACCAGGCTGTCCCACATTCGCATGCGGATAAACTGAGAAGAACAACTGGGGAGTGAGACAGACCATGCAACCCAGGGTTTCGGCACAGGCAAAATGAAACCTCAGAACTTCTGGCTGTAAAACCTTGTGGGGGTTGTTGTGGGAGAAAGCGACCGAGAGCCAAGCAAGCGACATTGTTCCCTCTCTGACCCCTCCCCTACATACAGCATCACAGCACAGCAAAGTGGGTTGCCCTGCCCTGGCAAATACCTAAGGCTCCGCCCCTGACAACGTGACAGGTATACCAAGACAAAGACATGGCCCCAGCAAAAGAACAGATCAAAATGCCAGAAAAATAACTAGGTGACAAGGAAATAGCCAACCTATCACATGGAGAGTTCAAAACACTGGTAACCAGGATGCTCAAAGAAATGATTGATTACAGGTGCAAAATAAAGGAAGCAGTGAAGGCTATACAAAGTGAAATAAAGGAAAATATACAGAGAACCAAGAGTGAAGGGAAGGAAACCAGGGTTCAGATCAACCATTTGGAACAGAAGGAAGAAATAAACATTCACTCAGAACAGAATGAAGAAACAAGAATTCAAAAAACTGAAGAGAGACTGAGGAACCCCTGAGACAACTTTAAACAGTTCAACACCTGAGTCATAGGGGTACCAGAGGAGAAAAGGAAGAGCAAGAAAGTGAAAACTTTTTTGAACAAATAATGAAGGAAAACTTCCCCAGTCTGGCAAAGGAAATAGATATACCAGTGTAGGAAGCTCAGAAACTCCCTAAGAAGTTGGACCCAGGGAGGACCACACCAAGACACATCATAATTAAATCACCCAAGATTAAAGATGAGAGAATCTTAAAAGCAACAGGGAAAAAGAAAGGGTTACCCACAAAGGAGTTCCCATAAGGCTGTCTTTTCTCCATTTGAGAAGTGTTATTCTCAAAGCTCATTTCTCAAAAGAAGCCTTTTATAGGCAAGAAGGAGCTGGAAAGAAGTATTCAAAGTCATGAAAGGCAAGGACCTATACCCAAGAATACTCTATCCAGCAAAGCTATCATTTAGAATGGAAGGGCAGATAAAGTGCTTCCCAGATAAGATCAAGTTAAAAGAATCCATCATCACCAAGCCCTTATTATGTGAATTGTTAAAGGGACTTATCTAAGAAAAAGATCAAAACTATGAACTGTAAAATGACAACAACTTTATAACTATCAACACCTGAACCTAAAAAACAAAAACAGCCCTGGCTGGTGTGGCTCAGTGGATTGAGCACCAGCCTGTGAACTGAAAAGTTGCTGGTTCTGTTCCAGTCAGGGGACATGCCTGGGTTCGGGCCAGGCACCTAGTAGGGGGTGCATGAGAGGCAACCATACATCGATGTTTCTCTCCCTCTCTTTCTCACACCCTTCCCCTCTGTCTCAAAAAATAAAAAAATAAAACCTTTAAAAAAAATAAATTTTAAAAAACTAAGCAAACAACTAGAGCAGGAATGCAAACACAGAAATGGAGTTTGCATGGAGGATTATCAGTGGGGAGGGGGAGAATGGGGGGAAAAGTACAGGGAATAAGAAGCATAATTGGTAGTTACAAAATAAACGGGGGGAGGTTAAGAATAGCATAAGAAATGGGTAAGCCAAAGAACTTATATGTACAACCCATGGCCATGAACTAAAGTGGAGGGGGGGCAGTGTTGGAGGGAGGGGAATACAGGGTGGAAGAGGTTAAAGGAGAGAGGAAAAATGGGACAATCATAATAGCATAATCAATAAAAACATACTTTAAAAAGTTTTTTTAAAAGAGTTGCTGTGGCTATTCGGAATTTTTCATGGTTCCATATGAATCTGATAATTTTTTCTATTTCTTTAAAAAATGATACTGGGATTTTGATGGGGATTGCATTAAATCTGTATATTGCTTTGGGTAATATGGCCATTTTAACTATGTTGATTCTTTCATGAACACCGAGTATTTTTCCATTTTTTTGTATCTTTTTCTATCTCTTTTAATAATGCTTTGTAGTTTTCAGTACATAGGTCTTTCATATCCTTTGTTAAGTTTATTCCTAGTTATTCTTTTGGTTTCAATTGCAGAAGGGATTTTTTTTTTCATTTCTTTTTCTGAGGTTTCATTGTTAGTATGCAGGAAAGCAGTGGATTTTTGTACATTGATTTCGTATCCTACAACTTTATTTGTTTACTGTTTCAAATAGTTTTTTGGCGAAATCTTTGTGGTTTCCTACGTATGGAATAATGTCTGCAAAAGCTTACACTTTTATTTCTTCTTTCTCAATTTGGATACCTTTTCTTTCTTTCTTTGCCTGTTGCTCTGGCTAGGACTTCCATACCTATGTTGAATAAGAGTGGCGAGGGTGGTCATCCTTGTCTTCCTGTGTGAGATTTCAGAGGAATAGCTGTCAGTTTTTCACCATTGAGTATGATATTGGATGAGGTTTTGTCATATATGGTCGTTATTATGTTGAGGTACTTTCCTTCTCTTCCTATTTTATTGAGTGTTTTAATCATAAATGAATTTTTTATCTTATTGAATGCTTTTTCTGCATCTATTGATAATATCATGTGCTTTTTATGCTTTCTTTTGTTAATGTGTATTATATTGATTGATTTGCGTATGTTAAATTATCCTCGTGCACCTGGAATAAACCCCACTTGATCATGATGTAGTATTTTTTTAATGTATTGTATTTGTTGGCTAGTATTTTGTTTAGGATTGTTGCACCTGTATTCATCAGAGATTTGATCTGTAGTTTTGTTTGTGTGCGTGTTAATACTTGCCAGGTTTGGGTATTGGGGTTATGTTGGCTTCATAAAATGTGTTAGGAAATATTGCTGTTTCTTCAATTTTTGAAAAAGTTGAAAAGGATAGGTTTTAAATATTCTTTGAATGTTTGGTAGAATTCACTGGTGAAGCTGTCTGGTCCCAGACTTTTACTTTTTGGAAGGTTTTTGATGGTTGCTTCAGTTTTCTCACTGCTAATCGGTCTACTTGTATTTCCCATTTCTTCATGATTTAGCCTAGGAAGGTTATATATTTCTACGAATTTATCCATTTCTTTTGGTTATTGAATATGGTGGCATATAGTCTTTCATAGTATTCAAGCGTGATCTTTTGTAACTTCTCTTTCATTTCTGATTTTGTTTATATAGATCTTTTCTTTCTTCCTTAGCAAGTCTAGCCAGGGGTTTGTCAATTTTAATAATCTTTCCATAGAACCAGCTCTTTGTTGTATTAATTTTTTTGTATAGTCTTTTTGTTACCTATTTCATTCAGTTCTGCTATAAGTTTTATTATTTGCTTTGTTCTGATTTTGGGTTGCTTTCGTTGTTCTTTTTTTGTGTCTTTAAGATGTAATGTCAGGTTAGTTACTTTGGATTTCTCTTGTTTCTTCAGATAGGCCTGTAATGATATAAACTTCCCTCTTATTACTACTTTCACTGCATCCCAGAAGTTTTTATATGTCATATTGTCATTCTTATTGGTCTGTGTATATTTTTTGATCTCACCTTTTATTTCATCTTTGACCGAGTCATTTTTTTAGTAGTATGTTGTTTTACTCTATATGTTTGTGAGTTTCTTTACTTCCTTTTTGCAGTTGATTTCTAATTTCAAAGCATTGTGTTCAGAGAATATGGTTGGTATAATTTCAGTCTTCTTGAATTTGTTGAGGTTAGTTTTGTGACCCAACATATGATCTGTCCTTGAGAGTGTTCCATGTGCACTAGAGAATGATGTATAATCTGATGTTTTGGGCCCTTTAGATGGCAATTATATCCATTTGGTGTCATTTGTCATTTAATACTGATATTTCTTTATTGATTACCTGTTTGGATGATTTACCTAGAGCTGTCAAGGGAATGTTAAGGTCCTCAACTGTGATTGTGTTTTGGTCTGTTTCTCCCTTTAGTTCTGTGAGTAATTATTTTATATATTTTGGTGTTCCCTGATTGGGTGCATATATATTAAGAAGTGTTATGTCTTCTTGATGTATTGTCCCACTTATCATTATAAATGTCCATCTTTGTCTTTTGTTGTCTTTGTTATTTTGACATCTATTTTGTCAGATATAAGTATGGCTACACATGCTTTTCTGTGGAAGTTATTTACTTGGAGAATTATTTTGCACCCTTTCACCTTGAATCTACCTTTCTCTTTGCAGCTTAGATGTGACTCTTGAAGGCAAAATATGGCTGAGTTTTGTGTTTCTTTTTTCATCCAGTCTGCCACTCTGTGCCTCTTTATTGATGAATTCAGTCTATTTACATTTAGGGTTATTATTGATGTATGAGGATTTCCTGTAGTAATTTTATCTTGTGTTTTCAGTTTGTTCTCTGCCTCCATTGTTTGTTTTTTTTTCTTTGTGTTTTTGTATGTTGATTTTGTTTGGTGTTATTCCATGCTGCTTTTCCTTTTTTTTGAGTTAGGTGCCTCAGTTTTAGGGTTTTTGTATGTGGTTGCCATTAGGTTTATGTAAAAGATCTTTGCATATATACAATAGTAGTTTTTCTTTTGAGTGCAGCTGATCTCCATCTCCTTTGCCAGTTCAAACCTATGCCCCCTCACCTTTTATGTTTTTGTTACCACAAATTTTTCTTGTTCATGCCATTTTTAGGGTGATCTTACTTACAGTGTTGTGACCTTTTTTTCTTATTTTTTTCTTAATCCTCACCTGAGCATATGTTTATTGATTTGAGTGAGAAACATCAGTTGGTTGCCACCCCTCCCACCCTGTACACACCCCTATTGGGGATCAAACCTGCATCCTAGGCATGGGCCCTGACCGGGATTGAACCCATAACCTTTTTGGAGTACAGGATGGTGCTCCAACCAACTGAGAACCCAGCCAGGGCTAGATGGCTTTCCATTTATTTGTGTCTTTAATTTCTTTCAGCAGGGTTTTCTAGTTTTAATGTACAAGTCTTTTAACTCCTTGGTTAAAACTATTTGTTGTTTTCTTTTTTAGATGCTAGTGTAAATTGAATTGGTGTCTTAGTTTCCCTTTTGGATTGTGTTGCAGGTATATAGAAATTGTGGGGGTAGGAGTGAGTCTCCTGGGAATGTGCCACTCTGGCATGCAGATTATTTTGAGTTAAAAATAATTAAAACTCAACAAACTCAGGAAGAGTTTTTTACTTCCCCCTTTCCCTCTTAAAAAGATTGAAGTAGAAAAACCTGCTCGGGGAAGGGAATCTTAACATAGTCACTTTAGCACATGTGAAGTAAGTATGGTAAACAGGAAGGATCCATGCAAAAATATGTTCACCGGAGTCCCTCTGCCCCATTGTTTGAGTTGCCTAGCAAGAATTTGTTTGCCACCTGTAATTTGCCTACTTCTTCATTGAAATCCCAGACCCCTTCCCGGCACTTTCTCCTTTGTCCAGAATGACATGTATACCTTATTTTACCTCACTGTCTTTGGAATTTTTGTGCTTATTTGAATTTCCCCTGCACATATATTAAAATTTTATTTATCCTGTTAATCTGTGTCTTTTAATTTGATTATTAGACCAGATAGAAGAACTTAGAAGGTGGGAAGAAAATTAATTGTTTTATATCCCCACAAAGCACAACTGATTTTTGTGTTCATCTTGAACCATGCGACTTTGCTGAATTCACATGTAAAATCTAGTCATTTTCTTGAGGATTCTTTGGGATTTTTTTAGTATATAGAATCCTGTCATCTGTGAATATAGTTTCACTCTTCTTTTTCAACTTGAATAACATCTATACCTTTTTCTTAACTAATTACCCTGGTTAGAACTTGTAGTACAATGTTGAATACTACTGATGAAAGTGGGCATATACAGGTAATTTTTAAAAGAAAAAATGTAAATTGCTTAATGATAAATTCTGCAAGTGGACATGGTATAGAACAGAAGTCAACAGACTTTTTCTTTGTCTTCCTCTTCTTCTTCTTTTTTTTTTTTTTTTTTTTTTTTTTTTTTTTTTTTTTTTTTTTTTTTTTTTTTTTGGTAAATCACCATAGATTAAATGTTTCAGACATTATAGGTTGAGCAGCAAAATGTGGTTTGAAGTTAGTGTTTCGTATCATGGTAGAAATGTGACTTCATTCTCCTAAAAAAACCCTCATTCTCTCAAAGAAAATGAGTGTGTCTCTTGGGAACTCATTGGAATGTGCCTCTGGTAGTTACACATCCTGCCCTCCAGTGTTGGAAAACTTCATGTGAAGAAGCAAGTTAGGAGCCCAAGTCCTGAGTTTGAATTTCAGCTCACCTTATTAGCTATATAAAAATCTTTACTAGTTATTTACTCTGCCTATAACTTCAGTTTCCTCATCAATAAAATGAGTAATAGTACTTCACAGCATTGTTGTAAAGATTAAATGATGAAAAATTTGAAAACATTTGTAAAGTTAAAACATGTATCCCTGTCTTTATTGCAGCATTATTCACAGTAGTCAAGACATGGAAACAACCTAAGGGTCCTTTGATGGATAAAGAAGATGGAGGTGCATATATACAATGGAATACTGCTCAGCCATAAAAATGATGAAATAGTGTCATTTGTGACAATATGAATGGGTCTTGAGAGTATCATGCTAAGAGAAAATAAGTCGGATGGAAAAGGATGAGAACTTTATGATTCCACTCATATGTGGGGTATAAAACAGAAAGCAACAAATGAACAACAACAACAACAACGGCAACAACAAAAAACTCCAGCACAGACAACAGAACAGTGATTACCAGAAGGGAAGAGGGCTGGGGGAAGGTGGAAGAGGGTAAAGGGAGTCAAATACAAGGTGATGGAAGGAGACTAGACTTTGGGTGGTGAGCTCACAATGCAATATACAGAAGATGTATTATAGGATTGTACACCTTAAACCAGTGTTACCCCAGTAAATATACATTTTTGAAATTAAATAAACTAATAAATTCCAAGACTCAGTGTATGACAGGTTTAAAGAAAAACCATTTAAAACTATCCCGTCCTGACTAGCACCCACCCAAACCCCATCCGGTGATTGTACCTTCAGTGTGTATCATAGTTGCACCAATCCTTGGACCCAGCTATGTGACCCAAAGTGTAGCTCCTCTGTGTCAGCCTAGGAACCATGTTGCCTGCTGAAGCCATGTTCCTCATTCCTTTGCCTCAAGCCTCTCCTTCAGCATTAAACATGTTCCCTCCCTCCCTACCTCCCTCCCTTCCTTCCTTCCTTCCTTCCATTCATGCGAGAGGGAGAGAGGGAGAGAGAGATGTCAGCTTGTTCTACTTAACCTGTGCATTCATTGGTTGCTGCTTGTGTATGCTCTGATGGGAGATTGAACCCCCAGTCTTAGTACATGGTACGATGTTCTAACCAACCAAGCTATTAGTCCAGGGCCTGTCCTTGCTTTCCCTGCATTTTATGTAATTGCTCATCTGGTTTGAAATAATGAAATGTAGAAAGAAAAAAGTTGGAAACAATCAAAACAGTCTTTGGTTTCCAAAGGGAGATTTTTCGTTGCATCTTTTTGTTTTATTTATATAATGGACTCTAGTGTACAATCTCTAGAAAAGTGTTTTTGGGGGTTTTTTTAAAGTATTTTTATTGATTATGCTATTACAGTTGTCCCATTTATTTCTCCCCTTTATTCCCATCTGCCCTGCACCCCCCTCCCACCAGCATCCCGCACCCCTTAGTTCATGTCCATGGGTTGTACATATAAGTTCTTTAACTTATCCATTTCTTACATTGTTCTTAACCTCCCTCTGTCTATTTTGTACCTACCATTTATTCTCCTTTTCCCCTGTACCTTTTCCCCCATTCCCCTCCTCCCCCGTCCCGCTGACAACCCTCCATGTGATCTCCATTTCTGTGATTCTGTTCCTGTTACAGTTGTTTCCTTAGTTTGTTTTTGTTTTTTAAGTTCAGTTGTTGATAGTTGTTAGTTTGTTGTCATTTTACTGTTCAGTTTGATCTTCTTTTTCTTAGATAAGTCCCTTTAACATTTCATATAATGATGATGATGAACTCCTTTAACTTTTCCTTATCTGGGAAGCACTTTATCTGCCCTTCCATCCTAAATGATAGCTTTCCTGGATAGAGTATTCTTGGGTGTAGGTCCTTGCCTTTCATGATTTTGAATACTTCTTTCCAGCTCCTTCTTGCCTGTAAAAGGCTTTTTTTGAGAAATGAGCTGATAGTCATATGGGAACTCCTCTGTAGGTAACTGTCTCCTTTTCTCTTGCTGCTTTTAAGATTCTCTCCTTATATTTAACCTTTGTCATTTTAATTATGATATGCCTTGGTGCGAGCCTCTTTGAGTTCATCCTTTTTTTAATTCTGTGCTTCCTGAAGTATATGTTTCCTTCACCAAGTCAGGGAAAGTTTCTGTCATTATTTTTTCAAATAGGTTTTCAATATCTTGCTCTCTTTCTTCTCCTCCTGGCACCTCCATGATGCGAAAGTTGATACACTTGAAGTTGTCCCAGAGGTTCCTTACACTATCTTCATTTTTTTGGATTTTTCTTCTTTCTGTTCTGATTGGGTGTGTTTTGCTTCCTTATATTCCAAATCACTGATTTGATTCTTGTCTTCATCCACTGTACTGTTGAGTCCCTATAAATTATTCTTTATTTCAATTAGTTCTTCATTTCTGATTAGTTCTTTATTTTGTTGAGGTTCTTACTAAGTTCGTTGAGCAGTCTTATAACCAGTGTTTTGAATTCTGCATCTAGTAGATTGCTTCTGTCCCTTTTGTTTAGTTCTTTTTCTGGAGTTTTGTTCTGTTCTTTCATTTGAGTGATGTTTGTCTCCTCTTTTTGGCAGCCTCCCTGTGTTTGTTTCTGTGCATTAGGTACAACTGCTACATCTCCCAGTCTTGATTGAACGGCATAATGTAGTAGTTGTCCTGTAGGGTCCAGTGGCACAGCCTCTCCTATCACACAGACTGGGTACTTGAGAAGCACTCACCATGTGTGCAATGTACACCCTCCTCTTGTAGTGAGCCTGGCCTTGAATACTGTTGGCACATAAATGGAGGGATTTACCCAGGCCGATCAGCTTCAAGGACTGACTGTGACCACTGACCACCATCCTCTGACCATTGTGTAGGATTAGCTGCCCAGGGGCCCATTCCACACAGCAGGACTTACTTCAACCAGGCGCGGTGCCTGCTGAGTCTGCCCCTTGAGCGTTTTGCTTTTGAAGGTGTTTGGGTGGTGGTGCTCCAACATGGCCTGAGGCTGTCCACCAGGTGCACTCATCCTGGGGCCTGTCAGGAGGTACAGGCTGAGGTCAGCCACTGCCTATGTTCTGCCTGATTTCATTATTTTTCTATGGCTGAATAATATTCCTGTGTGTATGTGTACACCACATTTTCTTCATCCGTTGATGGACACTAAGGGTGCTTTTGTATCTTGGCTATTATGAATGATGCTGCAGTAAACATTGGGGTTCACATATCATTTTATGTTAGTATTTTTATCTTTTTCAAATAAATACCTAGAAGTGGATCATATATTGGTTCTATTTTTAACTTTTTGCGGAATCTCCATGTCCTTTTCCATAGTGACTGCACTACTTGACATTCCAACCAACAGTGTACAGGGTTTTCTTTTTTTCAACATCCTCATCAACATTTGTTATTTTTGTCCTTATTGCCATTCTTATGGGTATGAGGTAATATCTCCGTGGCTTTTATTTGCATTTCCATGATGATTAGTGATGTTGAACACCTTTTCAGGTACCAATTGGCCATTTACTATCTTCTTTGGGAAAATGTCTATTTAGATCTTCTGCCCATTTCTTAATCAGATTGTTTGGGTTTTTGCGACGGAATTGTATGAGTTGTTTATATGTTTTATATGTTAGTCCCTTACATGATTTGGAAATATTTTCTTCCGTTCAGTAGGCAACCTTTTCATTTTGTTGATTATTGCCTTTGCTGTGCAGAAGCTTCTTAGGTTGATGTAGTCCCACTTGTTTGTTTTTGCTTTTTGTGTGCTCCTGTGTTTTTCTTTAGCCAGGTCATGATGTGAACATACTTTATGATGATACTAATCTCCATTTCAATTTTGTTGCTATATTCTCAGCAATTGTATTGTTTTTGAAATTTGATCAAGTCAGTAATATCCTTTATTTGACTGTTTTTAATTTATATAACAGGGTAAAATCCTTTACAAAGTTCGATGGAAAGGATACACATCAGATGATGATACCTGGGAGCCTGAGGTTCATCTTGAAGACTGTAAAGAAGTTCTTCTTGAATTTAGGAAGAAAATTGTGGATAACAAAGCTAAACCAGTGAAGAAAGATATTCAGGTATTGTGTTTTATCTCATACTTTTTTTAGTACAGTAAGTTTGTAAATTTTAGTGGTATGGAGAATACAGCAAAGAATTTACAAATAATAATAAAATATATACTATTTTTATTGCCAATTCTGTATAGCCAGTTAGTTCTCACAGAATGCTTTTATTGAGTTTTGCCAAATTCTTCTTTGTGTAGCCAACCTGTGGTTGGAGTTCATGAAAAAGTAGAATTTGGATGTGTTAATATTTTCCTTTAACTTAAGAGTAAGATAAATGTGGGGGGAAAGACACGGGTAAAGTGTCCATGATGTAAGCATCTTGTTTCCGTATACCTCAGAAATATTTTGTGTGCCATTCACATTACTACCACAGATAGAGTGCAGACTTTTCTATTTAACCTGTATTATTAACCTATTTCTTATGTTTGATTTTTCTGCTAATTAAAATAATTTTTATTTCATTTTATAAAATGATCAATTTTAATCCATTTTAGATTATCCACAGGTCTGATTATCCAGGTCTTTTGTTTTTCTCTTCTGTTCTCAATTCAATTTTTAGCTACTTTCTTGCTTTTTGTAGCTCTCCCTGATGGTAAGGAAGGATAACAAGATTGAAAGAACTCACATAAGTTAAATTTTCTCATTGACAATTTGGAAAAAGGTTTGATGGTGGGCTAGAGAGGGATAATATTAAAACTAACATATAAATTTGATTTAAGGTTTTCTTTATGGATTTGTCCACTGTTTTATCCTTGATCCTCTTAGTCCACAAATAATTGAATTGGCTTTATTGATGAATCTTGGAAGAATTTCCCAATTTACTTTTCAATGTAAATTTCATTTATAGCTTCTATTTATAAACTGAACCAATTCTTATTCAACTTCTTGCTTTGAGCTTTTGTTTTCATAGAAATTATTATTTTTAAATACTGACAGAAGTTCTCAAACTTAAAACTATATAGTGAAAATTGTTCACAAGAAAAAGATTCTTATTGAAGTTTTTATTTTGTTTTTATTTTTTAAATATATTTTATTGATTATGCTATTACAGTCATCCTGTCTTTTTTTCTCCCCTTTATTCCTCTCCGCCCTGAAACCCCCTCCCCCCATCATTCCCCCCTCCCCCTTAGTTCATGTCCATAGGGCGTACATATAAGTTCTTTGGCTGGATTCCTATACTATTAACCTCCTCCTGTTTATTTTGTACCTGCCGTTTATGCTGCTTATTCCCTGTACTTTTTACCCCATTCCTCCCCTCCCTGCTGATAACCCTCCATGTGATCTCCATTTCTGTGATTCTGTTCTTGTTCTAGTTGCTTGCTTAGTTTGTTTGTTTGTTTGTTTTAGGTTCAGTTGTTGATAGTTGTGAATTTTGTTGTCACTTTACTGTTCATATTTTTGATCATCATCTTTTTCTTAGGTAAATGGCTTTAGAATTTCATTTAATAAGGGCTTGGCAATGACGAAGTCCTTTAACTTTATCTGAGAAGTGCTTTTATCTGCCCTTCCATTCTAAATGATAGCTTTGTCAGATAGAGTAATCTTGGATGTAGACCCTTACTTTTCGTGACTTTGAATACTTCTTTACAGCCCTTTCTTGCCTGTAAGGTTTCTTTTGAGAAATCAGCTGGTAATCTTATGGGAACTCCTTTGTGGGTTACTGTCTCCTTTTGTCTTGCTGCTTTTAATATTCTCACCTTATCTTTAATCTTGAGTAATGTAATGATGATGTGCCTTGGTGTGTGCTTCCTTGGGTCCAACTTCCTTGGGACTCTCTGAGCTTCCTGGACTTCCTGGAAGTCTATTTCCTTTGCCAGATTGGGGAAGTTCTCCTTCGTTATTTGTTCAGATAAGTATTCAATTTTTTGTTCTTCCTCTTCTCCTTCTGGCACCCCTATGATTCGGATGTTGGAGCATTTAAAGTTGTCCCACAGGTTCCTAGGCTTCTGTTCGTGGTATTTTTTTTGTTTTGTTTTTTTCAATTCTTGTTTCTTCTTTCTGTTCTGGTTGAATGTTCATTTCTTTTTTCTGCTATGAATCGTTGATTTGAGTCCCCGTTTCCTTCCCTTCACTTTTCGTTCCCTGTGTATTTTGCTTTTTTCCACTTTGCATGACCTTTACTTTTTCCTCCATTTTGCAACCATACTCAATCATTTCTGTGAGCATCCAGGTTACCAGTGTTCTGAACTCTGCATCTGTTAGATTGGCTATCTCTTCATTGCTTAGTTCTGAGTTTGGAGCTTTGATCTGTGCTTTTGTTTGGGCCATATTTTTTTTTTGTCTAGGCACACCTATTACATTGTAAGGTACAGAGCCTTAGGTATTTACCAGGGTAGAGCAACCCAGGTCACTGCCTTGTGGTGCTGTATGTAGGGGAGGGGTCGGAGAGGGAACAGTGCCGCTTGCTTGGCTCTTGGCCGTCTTTCAGTAACTTCCCCTGCTACCCACAATCAAATTGGGACCTTCTGGTACTGGTGCCCAGGTGGGTGGGTTTGTGTACATTATAGGACCTGTGGGTCTCTCAGACAAATTCTCCTATGAGACTGGCAGAGTGTTCTGCTACCACAAACCCCACAGATTTTTACTGGTAGAGGTTTTGAGACTTTCTTTTCCCTGTGCTGGAACCTTGGGTTGCACAGTCTCTCTCACTACCCAGTTGTTTCTCCTGGTTTATCCAAATGTGGGTCCACCCAGTCTGCCAGCCATTGCCTTGTTCATGTCCTCTCCACCCCTCCTGAATGAATGTTTCTTTAACTCCTTGGTTATCGGACTTCCATACAGTTCAATTTTCTGGCAAGTTCTGGTTTTTCGTTTTTAAATTTGTTGTTGTCCTTTTGGTTGTGAGAGGAGACAAAGTGTACGTACCTACACCTGCATCTTGGCCAGAAGTTCTGAAGTTTTTATTTTAAGGACTGAATAGTCATCCCTTCTCTCTCTTAAATTTCAGTTTTCAACCACATTTTTAAAAATACTTAGTATTTTTTTTAATGACTAAAACAATATTAGGACCCAGTTTTAACTAGGTTTGGTGGTGTTAATAATAACAGCAACATCAGAGGAAGATTTTATTTACTGAACACTTGTTTTATATATATGTACAAACACTGGGTTACCACTTTATATGGATTAAGATGAGAAACTGAGGCTTAGATAAAGAACTAGCCAAGTTTACTCGTTAGTAATGATAGAGCCAAGCGACTGCACTGTTAACCACTGTAGCTGCCTTTTGGTTTGGGCTGTAGCTTGAAATCCACTTAGAGGAGTGGAATATTAGTGTTCTAAAATTATACTTTCTTGGCAAGGCACTTAATAAATATGTTTTAAATTCCTAAGCAAAATGCTTATTACTTTTTAAATGTTTATAAAGGACCTCGGCTGGTGTAGCTCAGTGGATTGAGTGTCGACCTGCAAATCAAAGTGCCACTGGTTCGATTCACCAGTCAGGTCACATGCCTGGGTTGTGGGTCAGGTCTCCAGTAGGGGCACATGAGAGGCAACCACACATCGATATTTCTCTCCCTCTTCCTCCCTTTCCCTCTGTCTAAAAAATAAATAAATAAAGTAAATAAAATCTTTTTTTAAAAATGTTTATAAAGGAAACCCTTTACAAAATGAGTTCAGGTTAAAGGAGAAACTTTTTTCCCCAAATTTTTTTTGCTATAGTTATACTTCACTTTTCTAGAATGGGTACCTACTCCCTCCTTCCCTACTTCTTTCCCTCAAAACTCACACAAACACAAATGCACGTGTTTTAATAAGTGATTTGGTTCATATTACTCCCAAAATTTAGACTTTGTGATTGAAGTCTTCCTAAGGTGTATTTCTCAATTTTCTGCCTTATTAGCAACACATTACCGAAGTGTTGTCTTATAGAAATCTGGCTTTCTCATTCCTTTATTTCCCTTTACCAAGCCTCCAGTGAAACCCAACAGCAACTCTCTTTCTTGATTTAGAGTGATTGATGATGACCGGTGTGTTTGAGACATAGTCTTAACCTAAAAAAATCCTTGTCCTAATTTTGGAAAGATATTTCTCCACTATAAAGTATCTTTTTGTAAGCTGTCCTTCCTATTTCCTAAGTAATTTTAAATTCCAGGCACTACTAACATTTTGAATCTTTTTAAGACTGGAATCTCAATTCCTGTGTCAGGTCTGCTTTCTCATGGATTCTCATTTATGAAGTATTCATAATAAGAATTATGAAGTATTCATATTAAGAATATAGGATTTACATCACTATAACTTTTCGGCCTAATCATTCAGGTGGTGTCAGTGAACAGGTATAGGGCAGAAATGCAGCTGGTTCCTGACTGAGTTTTACCATTTATAAGCTTCTTTGATTCTTTGACTGTAGATAGAGAAATAGAGTATTAGTAGGAGAAAATTGCTTTGTTCACCTCTCTGTGTTCATACAAGCAGCATATGTGCTACCTGTGAAAATTGTGATATTTCCCAGTCACCAAAGTTTTTTTCTTATGGAGAGGTTTTACCATAGTAACATCTGTAGGAATATTTGATTTGTTGCTTTTTCTCCTTAATTCTAGGAGGCACTACGTGTTTTAGGACTTAGAATGCATACAAGAAGTTAGAAATGTGTTCTGAAAATAACCCAGAAATGGTTGTTAATGGTGTTTACCAGAAAATATACATGATGCAGAAATGGTATTTGTTTATTAAAATATTTTATCATTTAGCATTTGAATAGCTTTTTATCTTTTTGCTGATTTAAAAAAAATTTTTTAATCCTAACCTGAAGGAGTTTTTATTGATTTCAGAAATGAGAGGGGGTGAGGGGAGAGATAGCGAGAGAGGGAGAGGTGAGAAACATCAGTCAGTTGCCTTAGGCATGCACCCCAATAGGAGATTAAACCAGAAACTTCTTGGTGTTTGGGACAATGCTCCAGCCAGCTGAGCCAACCGGCCAGGGCTTGAGGTGCTTTTTAACATTAACATGTGGTGTAGAGTTTGGCCCTTCATTTTTAATGGCCTGAAAATGTGCAAATCAGAGAGTTGCTGGCCTTCCTGTCACTTCGATGGTTGATGTTATATGACACAGGTGAACTTCTACTATACTATCACAGTGACATTGTACTGTTTTTATCTTTTTGGGGTATTTTTCCTCCCTTTTTTAGGCATAGCTTTTTTTTTAGTACACACAGAGTATCTTATATGAGCCAGAGCTTTAAATGGTCGTCATTACACAAAGATAGGTAAAATCTAGCTTTTGTTTTTGAGGTGCCTTGCAGGTTGTACATATATGTTTCTAAGGGTAGTACCATATACTAAGGATTTTGCTTTCTGCTTTTCTTTTAAAATAATTTTTATCAACATATATTCTAACGAGCACACAAATGTTTTTATTAAGAAATAATCATCTGCATACTTACTACTCAGTTAAGAGATTAGTTTTGCCTTTAATTTTAAAATTTGAGAATAGGGGTTTTTTGTTTGTTTTAGGGATAGCTTTCTGAAATACTTCTGTTTTTTGTTAAAGTGTGGCTATAGAATAATAATTATATATACCCTTTTAATGTAAAATGAATTAGAATTTGCACATCCAAATAAGCATTGTTTTGAAGAGTGTACATCTTGTGAAATAAACGTTTGTTCCAATAGTGCCATGGCCCAAAATGGTTTTAAATTTTTTCTTTTGGAATTGTCTTTATAAGAATTTATAATGTGTGAGAAAAAAATTTCTAATGACACCTCCTTTTTTACTCAAAATAGTTCTCAAAAAAGGTTTTAATGGTTCGAAGAGCACGGGAGTGCACTTCCAGAGGCTTGTGGTTCCCAAAGGAGATGACCCTGAGCATGTCTATGTTGTGCATTTCACAGTTGTGTCATCAGTCACTCTGTCATCACACTCTCATATACTGTATCACTGAACATCCCCATAGACCAAAGTGTCATGTAAACACAGGGACCTAATTTGCTGGGTCATCCCCAGCCTGTGCCTGCTGACTTGGTATAATTACTGGTAGAGCCCCATTTTATTTTCAGAGTTGTCCTCATTTGGATAATGACTAATTAGTTTATTTTACTGGTGAGACTATTAAAATGAGTAAGAAGGCAGGTTGAAAGTTTACTGAAAGTGTCAGGCTTGTGGCATGTGATTTTCAAATTTTCTTTGTTGTGGTTATTTTATAGTTTTTATTTGTTACTCTTTTTTACTTTTATCCTCACCCAGGGACATTTTTTTCATTACTTTTAGAAAGAGAGGAAGGGAGAGAGAAACATCGACATGAGAAAGAAGCATCAATTGGTTGCCTCCCATACGTGCTCCGACAGGGATCGTTAAGCACCTGGACCGAGGATTGAACCTGTAACCTAGATATGTGCCCTGGCTGGGACTTTAACCCGCATCCCTTTGGCTACAGGACAACGCTCCATCCCACTGAACCACGCAAACCAGGGCTATAGTTATTTTTAAAGTTAACACTAATAGATTTAATAGATCAATTTTTTTTTTTATATCAGTATTTCTGTCATCTAATACTGTTGGTGTGGTGGCAGAAAATAATGTTATGAGACAGATGGTGGCAAATCTTTATTTCCTAACTTCAGTGCATCTGGCCATGGATTCCAGGGCTGGATCTCCCAGGTACAGAGAACCTACCAGTTCATTTAAAATACAGCTAACTGATTCTTTCAAATACAGTATTTTGATGCCTGAAATCTCACTGCTGCATTTATAAACAAGTTAAATCAACCTGTTTTATATTTAAAACCTTCAGGTTGTAACTCTCTTGGAATAAGACTAATGACTAAAGAAAAGTCCTTTTTCAGAGATACTTGCTAAGGAGTCAGCCTTCAGGCTTTTCCCAGATGACCGAGGAAGAGTTAGAAGGACCAGGGGCTTACAAGTGACCCTGCCACCCCACTGTGTGATAGCTAGAGCAGACAGCAAATGGGGCAGGGAGCACTGCTGGCTGACGGGGCAAGTCTGAGACAGTAGATCAGGTGCAGAATGGGCGTGGCAGCAAGGAGACTGCTCTAGTTTCTGTAGAGGCTCCATTTTAAAGTTGATGAATGGAAACTCTCCAGAGGATATTCATTTGTACAGTTTAGGATTTTCAGATTTTTAGAATTCTTTTAAGTTGTTTTACCTGATAAAAGGGATAACTCCAGCCTCATTTGCTAAATCATGTTCATTCATCTAGAAGTCCAGCTGTAATGTGTGTCCATCACTAGGCATGCAGGAAAGGGTGTGAGGTGTGTCTTCACAGAACTCAGAACGGAGCGAGACAGGATGAGGAGGTGTTGAAGCAGAGACACATGTTCTCAGGTGGCTGTATGTGCTGTAAGAGTCAAACAGAGGAAGGAAGTCAAATAGAGGAAAGAGTAACCAGCTTTCTGGGATGAGCATGAAAGTTACAAAGGATTCATCATTTGTCCTGAGCCCTAAAATATGAGGAATTTGCCCAGACTGGTGTGGCACAGTTGGTTGGGCATCATCGACAAATTGAAAAGTCGCTGGTTTGATTCCTGGTCAGGGCACATGCCTGAGTTGCAGGTTGGGATGTTTCTCTCTTGCATTGATGTTTCTCTCCCTTTCTTTCTCTCTCCCTTCCCCCCTCTCTAAAAATAAATAAATAAAATCTTTTTTAAAATTGAGGAATTCAAGGAACCTTAGGAGGGGAAGCAGGAACAAAGCATCAGTTTGTGCAAAAGCATCTGTTTTGGGAATGGTGGGAAGTGCTAATGGTTTACGTGGGAATGTAGCAGAAGGGAGGCTGGGGAAGTTGGTGTGCAGCTGGGGTCCAGCTTGACCATCCGGGCATTAGAAAGACCAGCAGAAATTTGAGGGAAGTCATATCATGAGATTGATGTTTCAGAAAGGTGGTTTTAAATGAATTTTATTAAAGAAAGCTCGAACATCTAAAAATGGACAGGGCAATATCACGAGACTAGCGCCATCGCCACATCTGTCAGTACTTTGACGTTCTTCTTTTCCTTCCTTGCTTCTCCCCCTCCCTTTTCATTTGCTGCAGTATTGTAAAGGAAATTCCAGATGTCATATCACTGCCCCCTGAAATACTTTAGTATATAAAAGGAATTGTTAAAACATACCTACTACAACATTATCTTACCAAGAAGTTTACACTTATTTCTTAGTATCTTCTAATATCTAATAATATGTTGTTTCCCCCTGTTGTTCCAATACAAAAACATTTTTTTTGTCGATTTGATTGAATTGGGATTTGAAAAAGGCCTACACATTGTATATCATTGATAAACTCTAAAATCTCTCTTAACCTGTAACTGCTTCTACCCCTAGCCTCCCACTTTTTTCCCATGCTGTTTATTTGATGAAGAAACCACATCATTTTTCTGTAGAATTTCCAGTATTCTGGGTTTGGCTGAGTGTACCTTGTCTTTTAACATATTTCTCTATCCCCTCTATTCCTGTAAGCTGGTAGCTAGATACAGAAGCATGCCTACATTCAGGTTTAATTTGTTTTTTTCAAGGAAAGCCATAATTGGTGTTAGGCGCCCCCATCACGCCCATCGGAAAGCACATAATACCTAGTTAACTCCCTCACAGTGAAGTTGAGATGATGGTTGAGATTAGGTGTTTTCCATCTGCTCCATCATTAGGATATTCCTAAGATTTGATGTGTAGGTTTTAGAAGCCGTTGACAATTACTGCTTACAACCATTATTTCATTAGAGGTTGGAAAATAGTAATTTCCTAACTCTGTCATTCCTTCTGCCTTTATTAGCAGGAATATAATTGATTCTGAAGTGGGGAGAGACTGCCAAAAGGGAGAGGTAAGGAGCTGAATTCAGGTAGTGTAGGCTGGAGCACTAATTCCATATTCCACAGTTTCATGACTGATCTGATTTAGTGGGGGAAATGGAGTCAAAGATGACTCAGATTACACATTTGGGAACCTAGATAAATGGTGGTGTATTTAGGGAATGGGTCTAGTTTTGAACATGTTACTTATTTATCTTCATTTCATGAAGATGTCCCGTCTCCTACTGGAAATATAGGCCTAAGTTGAAGAGTAAGGTATGGGCTGGAATTGTAAATGAGGGACTTGGGAAAGGATGCAGGATAGCACTTATTACTATATTCCAAGCAGTAATCTGATTGACTGTATTTTGAAAAAAATCAGTTCTATAATTCTTGTTTAAAAATATTTTTGAAGTAATATTAATCATACAGCTGGCAAGATTAAATTTAGTCCTCTTTTCCCCTTATTTTCCCTTTATCATTGCAGAAAATGTAAGTAAATCCAGGATCTTTAATTCTTCAGTTTTAGAAATAAGATCAACACCAGTCCGTAGCAGCATGGTTTTCAAGGGGATGGACAACAGTGGTAAACTCTTTAGCACAGAGGGAAAATTGAGAAAGTAGAAGTCATGCAGGACTCTTACAAAAATTACTTAAAGCAGAGGGGTAGCTGTAGGGCAGGGACACAATAACTTCAGAGCACACTGCAAACTTTCTTGAATTCCTAAGCATGTGTCTCATAACTACAGAGACATCCTCAGGGAAATTCAGTCTTCACTGTGACACATCAGTAGTGTTATGTCAGCAGCACTGTTGTCCGATGTCCAGCTGACATCGCTGGATTCACTAGGGCTTCCCCATTGTCCCTGAAGGTCCTTTATTGCTTCCTGTCATGCAGGGTGCTTCACCTCATGTCTGTCTAGTTTCCTGTTTTCTAGAATACATCCATAGCCTTTTGTCTTTCATGATGTGGACAGTTTTTTATGAGTCTAGGCCAGTTGTTTTATAGAAAGTTGTTCCAGTTGGAATTAGATGAATGCTTACTAATGTTAAACCACAAATAGTACTTTTTAAAAATTGGAATTAGACGATTTGTTTCCTCATGATTAGATTCAATGTAATGTGCATTAATCTCATCAAAATATGTCAGTTTTCTATTTTATTGCTGATTATGAATTATATGATAGCAAGGCCCATTTTTCTCCTTTTTTTCTTTTTAAAGATTTTATTTATTTTAGGTTTAGACAGGGAGGGAGAGAGGGAGAGAAATATCAGTGTGTGGTTGCCTCTCACACGCCCCCTACTGGTGACCTGGCCTGCAACCCAGGCATGTGCCCTGACTGGGAAAGGAACCCGCAACCCTTTGATTCTCAGGCTGACCCTCATTTCACTGAGCTATACCAACTGGGGCTCTCCTTTTTAAAAAATGCCTTTTTACTTTTAAAATACTAAGTAACCTGATAATAAATAATCCTATAACAAGTAATCTTTGAAACTGAGAGAATCTCTTGTTCCCCAACCTCTCACCCCTTGATTTTAAAATACTTGCATGATTCTTGCCTCAATGAGTTATTACTGTGGTGGTTGCAGAATACTGATTCTTCTAGTTCTTTTGTGCTGTATTTTTCAGTCTATGTCTACAAAATACAGCTCCTCCCCCTCCCTTAGTGTCAGGACACTCATGGGCTCTTTGTCAATGCATTATATCCATTACTGTTGTTACTCACCTTAATGCTAAAATGGTTCCAAATGTATCTGGTGGGAGCCCCTTCAAGCCAGCTCCTGCATCCTTTTGATATTCTCTTGTCAGTTTTGAGCACATCCTTGCTTTCTGGCAGAGTGTGTTCCAGTATTGTTGTGAACTTTTATGCTCCGGCTTTGGTTCTTTTTAGAGGGGAAGAGGGTTTAGAAACCAAGATGTACTTACTGCTACCAGGATACCATTATTTCTAAACCCAAAGTACATGTTTGTTCAGCCCATCACTACAGGGGCCTCCTCTCATTTCATTGGTCATCATTCTAGCTGACTTCTCAGTACTAAAATGATTAGAAATTAGCTTCAAATTTGCTACACCAATCTTACTGGAAAATTCCAAATTTCTGTGCAGGTTTGTTATGCCTCCAAGATTCACTGGGGGGTGTTTAGTATTAAAGTTACTTGGATTAATTCTTTTGTTTTTCTTCTCTGTGGTTATATTATCAATTTGATAAATAGGTTCATTTACTTATTAATTAGTATCTGTTTTCTCCCCACCTCCCAGTCCCTCCATATCTAATTTGAAGTACAGTTGATCCTTGAACAATATGGGATTGAACTGCACAGGTCCACTTATATGTGGATTTTTTTAGTAAATACACCGTAAGCTCAGCCCTTCGTATTCTCACATTTCTTGTTTGCAGATTCCAACCATGAGAGTCTGTGGATGTGAGGGTCCACTATTTTTATATTGAAACTATGCCATTTTATATAAGGGACTTGAGCATCCGTGGAGCTTTGTATCTGTGGCTGGTGGGGATCCTGAAACCAGTCCCCATGGATACCAAGGCACAGCTGTGAAGTTTTGGGGGATTCAAAGTTATACTCAGATTTTCAAGGTGCCCCTGACTGCTGCATTGTTCAAGGATCAAGTGTATATACTAAATTAGTTACAGAGGTGAGATTGTGTGCCATCTTAGCTCATTCCATATACAACAGTGAAATTTAATTGCAAGTTTATGGACATTCCAGGGCCCAAACATCTTTTTAAAAACAAAAAACTTTTGTGTTTGGATTGGTAACTTTTTTTTTTTAATGACAACCAAGAAAGTCTATATAAATAGGTACTTGGTATTTTGGCGAATTTTGTAATTCAAGTCATGTACCACCCCATCACCACCACCACCGTCATACATAAGGCTGTTATTATTGTTCACTTCTGCTTTGGTTTGGGACCCTCAGCAATGCGAACAGTTTGTGTCCCTCCATCTGGGTTTATTTGCTTTCTTAAATTGAGGCTCATCGTCACTAACACCTATTTGCTAAATCAGAGATATAGGTAATATTTAACAACTTCTGTTCAGATATTTTTAAAGAGTTGAGAAACTTCAAGGGTGGAGAAAACCATTTCTACCAGATATCGTTAGTACTACTTTTGAAAACCTTTCAAATTACTATGTTAATGAGCATTTAAATCTTTTCTATTTTATAGAGACTATCCTTAAATAATGACATATTTGAGACAAACTCTGATAGTGATCAGCAGAGTGAGACAAAAGAAGATACTTCTCCAAAAAAGAAAAAGAAAAAATTAAGGCAGAGAGAAGAGAAAAGCCCTGATGATCTGAAGAAGAAAAAAGCAAAGACTGGTAAACTAAAAGAGAAATCTAAGCCAGACCTAGAGAGCTCTGAAATTTCAGTTTTTGATTTAAGGACCAAGAAAAGAATTTTTGAAGCCAAAGAAGAATTGAAGGAATCTAAAAAGCTCAGAAAAGATGATATAAAAGAAACTAAGGAATTAAAGAAAGTTAAAAAGGGTGAAATAAGAGATTTAAAAAGTAAAATAAAAGAAGATTCCAAAGAAAACAGAAAAACAAAAAAAGAGAAATGTGTTGAATCTCAGTTGGAATCTGAATCAGGTGGACTCAGTGACCCTCCCTTTCAGGAGAGGGACAGTGAAGATTTACAGCCTGACAACAGAGGAGAGAAACTGAAGATTAAAAGTGGAAAAGACAAAGCAGGGCCAGACGGAGCTCAAGATCCTGTTCCAGACAAACAGCTGGATGGCTCTGGAAGTGCTGATGAGGATGCTGATGTCAGAGGAAAGAGAAACAAAAAGAAACCCAGAAAGGCCGAGGAACTTAAAGAGAGTAAAAAGCTAGAAAACAAGAACCTTTCTTTAGAGAAGAAAAATGCACATAAAAAGCAAAGAAATCAAGACAAAAGCAGAAATACGACAGAGTCAGATAATCTGACACATGCATCTTCCCATATGCAAAAGAGCACAAGGCTGGGTGAGGAAGAGAGGGGCCTCCTATCCATGGACTTGGCCAAGGAAGTGAGTACCAGGGGGGTTGGTTGAAGGACTGTGTGTTAAAATCTTATAGGATAAGGAATGTTCCTATCCAGCTAGCGCTGTTTTGAATAGTCAGAGAGTTTCACCAATAATGAGAAAACAGTGAAACTATAAGAACAGTTTTTCTCCCATTAAGTCTTGCCTGCAAAAATATATTTAATAGCTTATCCCTTTATTATGAAAGTTTTATATGGATTTTCAAAATGGAAACATTTTCCATATTATGAAAATATTCATATATATATTAATATATACTTAAATAGTTAATATATTTATCAAGGGCTATAAAAAAACAGTAATTTTTTTCATCCATTATCCCCAGTTTTGTAGATTTATCTTAAGGAAATCGTTTTCAAGGGAGAAAGAACTATGTAGACAAAGATATTTATGGCAATGTTATCATCACTAAAACTAATACCTGTCTAACTATTTAGACATGAGGGAAATGGTTAAGAAAATGTTGCATCAACTTGAGACCTATTATATATCCATGGAAATACTAATTAGGTCAATGTAACCAAGATAGAAGAGTTTATAAAATTTTATGAACACAGTCATATAAAAATATCTATGCAGTGTTAATTTAAAAAATGAATTTTAAACAAAATTGACTGCAAAATTAGAAAGCTCAGAAGGCAGAATGTGCAGAAATAAAAAGTCATGTTTGGTTAGTAGGACTGCAGGATTACATTTTTTGGAATTTTTTTTTTAAGCTTTTATTTATTTATTTTTAGAGAGAGGGGAAGGAAGAGAGAAAAAGAGGGAGGGAAACATCCATTTGTGGTTGCCTGTTGCACTTTCCCAACTGGAGACCCAGCCCACAATCCAGGCATATGCCCTGACTGGGAATCGAACCGGCTGCTCCGGTTTGCAGACCAGCACTCAATCCCCTGAGCCATACCAACCAGGGCTGAATTTTCTTTATTTTTAAAGATTTTATTTATTTTTTAGAGGGGGTCGAAGAGAGGAGAGGAGCAGTGACGTGCAAGAGAAACATTAGGCATTTGCCTCTTGTTCTCCTGCACCCAGGGGCCTGGCCTACACCCAGGCACGTGTCCTGACCAGGAATCACCCAAGCATGTGCCCTGACCAGGAATAGAACTGGCAGACTTTCAGTTTGCAGGGTGATGTCCAACCCACTGAGCCACACCAGTCATGGCTAGAATTTTCTTTATTTTTAATAATAAAAAATTCTTAACAGAGAGTTCAGGAAATTGGTATTGGGTTTTGAATTTGATGTTTTATAAATTATGGTTGAGTGATAATCTTGATTGAGGAAGCAGTTGATGTGAAAAAGATTTAATCATTAGTGGTCAGGTGCCATGGCAAACAAAGGCATCAGGTGGCACCAGCTCTTATGTTTTTGGGTCTACATGTGTTTCTTTCAGGAGAAAGAGACCAAAAAAAATGAACCCAAAGAAAAATACCAGAAAAAGCATGATTTCGACAAGGAAGAAAAATGCCGCAAAGAGACAAAAGGATTAAAGAGTGAGTGTTAATACTACCATTTACCATTGTCATCTTTTATTCAAGGAATTTAATTTACTGAGAAACAGTCTGTCTGCTGACCTGCAGTGTCCCTGAACTGGAAAATTTCCTTCATTTTAATTATTACTTTCTTTTTTTTTTCTAAGATTTTATTTAACTTATTTTTAGAGAAAGGGGAAGGGAGGAAGAAAGACAGAAAGGGAAACATCAATGCACGCGAGAAAATCAACTGGTTGCCTCTCGCACACCCCAAACCGGGGACCTGACACACAGCCTAGGCATGTGCCCTGACTGGGAATCGAACTGGCTACTTTTCGGTTTGTGGGACGATTCCCAACCCACTAAAACATGCCAGGGAAGGCTAATTATTATTTTCTTTATGCATTTATTATTTTTCAATTAAAGTCGACATATAATATTATATTAGTTTCAGGTGTACACCCTAGTGATTAGACCTTACATAACCTACTAAGTGATCACCCCAATAAATCTTGTACCCATTTAACACCATATATAGTTATTAGAATATTATTCCCTATGCTGTAGTTTACATCCCCATGGCTATGTAACAACGAATTTGTACTTCTTAATCCCTTTACCTTTTTCACCTATTTCCCCCATCTGGCAACCTTCAAAATGTCCTCTGTATCTTTGAGTCTGTTTCTGTTCTGCTTGTTCATTTATTTTGTTTTTTATATTCAGTTGTTGATAGATATGTATTGTTATTTTATTTGTATTTTTTAATCTTTTATTTATCTCTTCTTGAAGAAGACCCTTTAACATTGTATGTAGTACTGACTGGTTTGATGGGAACAAACTCCTTTAACTTTTTCTTGTCTGGGTAGCTCTTTATCTGTCCTTCAATTCTAAATGATAGCTTTGCTGAGAAGAGTAGTTCTGGCCGTAGGTCCTTGCCGTTTATCGCTTTGACTATTTCTTGCCACTCCCTTCTGTCCTGCAAAGTTTCTGTTGAGAAACTAGCTTGACAGTCTTATGGGAGCTCCCTTGTAGGTAGCTAACTGCTTTTCTCTTGATGTATTTAAGAATACTCTCTGTCTTTAACCTTTGGTGTTTTAATTATGGTGTGTCTTGGTTTGGGCTTCTTTGGGTTCATCTTGTCTGGGACTCTATGCTTCCTGTACTTGTTTGTCAATTTCCTTACCAGGTTATGGAAGTTTCCCATCATCATTTTTTCAAATAGGTTTTCATTTTCTTGCTCTCTCTTTTCTTTTTCCGGCAACCCTAAGATGCAACTGTTGATACATTTGAACTTGTCCCAGAGGCTCTTAATACTGTCTTCATTTTTTCGGATTTATTTTTCTTTCTGCTGTTGGGATTGGTTATTTCCTTGCTTCCTTATATTCCAAATCACTGATTTGACTCGTGGCTTTATCCACTCTACTGTTGATTCCCTGTAAATTGTTCTTTATTTCAATTAGTGTATCTTTCATTTCTGACTGGATTTTTTTTTTTTAAGTTGTTGTGGTCCTTACTGAGTTCCTTGAGCATCCTTACAACCAGTGTTTTGAACTCTGCATTTAGTAGACTGCTTGTCTTCATTTTATTTATTTGTTTTTCTGGAGATTTCTGCTGTACTTTCATTGGGGATGTGTTTCTTTATTTCCATGTTTGGTTGCTTCCCTGTGTTTGTTCCTATGTATTATTTAGAGCTGCTACGTCTCCTGGACTTGGAAGAATGGCCTTGTGTATGTAGCATGTGTCCTGTAAAGCCAATGGCATAGCCTCCCCAGTCTCCCGAGCTGGACACTCCAGGTGTGCCCCTCTATGGGCTCTTTGCACTGTCCTGTTGTAGTTGAACCTTGATTGCTGTTGGAATCACTGGGAGGGACTGACCCCCAGGACAATTTGGTGCAAGGACCACCTGCAACTGCAGGGAAGAGCTGTTATACAGAAGTCGACCCTACAGAATAGGACTTGCATCAGTGGGGCTTTGGTGCTCACTGAGTCTGCCCCTTGAGTGTGTCATTCACGTAGGTGGTAGGGTTGTGATCCAGCATGATCTGAAGCCGTCTACCAGGTACAGTAACTCTGGAGCCTCCCAGGAGGTACAAGGTCAGCCACTGTCTTGTGACCTGCCTAGGGCTACCTGGCTTGAGCTACAGAGTGATCTTCATATGGTTGCTACTTATACTGGGCTTGGAGGTGCCCATAAGAGGCCAAGCTGCGAACCATGACCAACTGCTGCTAGTGCCAGGCCCGGGGCCACTTAGCAAGAGGTATGGGGTATGCGGAGGCCAGATACTGCTTGTTTGAGAGATTTTAGGAAAGACTGAAGAATGAGGCAAGAGAGACTATTTGTATGGGAAAGCCACTGGAAACAGCTTGGATGGATCCTGCAAGTTGGTTGGGGAGGGGAGGGGTCTCAGGGAATCACTGGGGCAGAGTGAGTGTTACCCAGGTTAATGAAGACTCAGGTACGGTGCCTGCCTGCCATCACTGTGGGGGGACGGCTCAGAAAAGGAACAGTGGCCTCTACCAGCACTTCTCTCTGGCAGAAACCTGCCCTCCTTAGCTCTCACTCTGATACCAGACAGTGCAGTTCCTCCCCATGTGTCCCTAGTGCCTTTCAAAGCTGCTCCCCTAGTGCTGGAGCTCAGAGCAAGTGAGTCCAACTAAGTCTACGCCCAGGTCCAGTAAGGGGAAAGCCTGGGACTCCAGAAACCCTCCATCTCACTCAACCACGATCCCTGCTGGTTTTTACAGCCAGAAGTTATGGGGACTAAGAGAAGTCCGATTAGAACCCTGGACTGTGAGGCCTGGCGTGGGCCTGGGACCCCTTCCTCCTTAGGGTGGGCGCCTCTACAGCTGAGATATTCCTCTCGATTTTTATTTGCCACATGTGGGTGTGGGATCAGCCCGTTCTGCATCTCCTCCCCTCCTAGCAATCTCTGTATGGCTTCTTTAAATCCCTAGTTGTTGGACTTCCATTTAGCTGGATTTCAGGCAGTTCTGAATGATGGTGGTTCTGTAGTGTAGCTGTAATTTTGATGTGGCTATGGGAGGATTCAAGTACCATGTTTACCTATGTCACACTGTTGACCAGAAGTTCCAGGGATGCCTCAAAACTGCAAAACTTCATTCACAGGGCAGTTTAGAACTGTGTGCTGCTTTTGTTGCACCAGTTATCCTAGTTTATTATATAACATCTTATGTTATTTGTAACATTTCCCCTCCTGCTCACCTTATTTTCTCTCCTTTTGTATATGACAGTGGAGTGGAGTAATTAGAGACAGGAAATTAGCTGTGGCAGAAAAGTAAATGTCTCTTTCATGGTGGATGCCAGATGAGACAAACTACTGTTTACTGTTTTTAGCTCTGTGTCAGTTATACAAATATAACATTGAATATGCATTTTGGATTATGTTATTATATACCATAACACACACACACACACACACACACACTACTGGGACAAGTAATTTATAGAACATCTCTTATGAGAGTGTTTGAATAAGCCCCAGAGGGTATTTTAGTTTATGTACCAACAGTACTTGGAAAACATGTTTACATGAAAGCAGTGATTCCTAAAGACAGATTGTTCCTCCAAGTTTTCTCCCAAAAGTTATATGTAGCTTCGGTAGTATTAAAAGTAGATTCTGGTTCTCTGCTTTATCTAAGACTTCAGACTAAGTAGCAGCAGAGTGGAAGCTAGGAAGGAGCAATTGTTGTTTCCATGGATCATGCATTGAGTGACTATAATTATTTTCTTCCAAGAATGATTGAAGATTCAAAATACTGTATAATTGGAGCAGTTAATTAATTCTTTCTTCCCCCTACTACCTTATATGTGTGTCAGGTATATTTTTATTGTGAACATATTGTCTTGAACAACTGCTCATTCCATTTATAATGATACTGACTGGGAGTCTGATTTCAGTATCCTCTGCTAATAACACTGACCTGCTATGTACCCAGAGTTTATAATAGAGTTCTTCCTAATTATGTTCTGTTCTTCCCCTTTTTTTATTATTATTATGTCAGATATAGTGCTTTGCCAGTCTTCTTTTCACTTTTTAAGTGGCATTTCACAGGCATCAGGTAGTCTTACCAGATACACTGTCAGCATGCTGGCATGGTACCCCACCATTTCCCACTCACCCCAGGGATAATTTGTGTACAAGGGTAGCTTCAGGATACAGTTGCATGTAGGCAGTTGACCTAGCAGGACAGCTGATGACATGACTAGGATTGTTCTGCCGTCACTAGGCCTTTGTGAAAACTAGGGGTGGTTCACAACAATAGGACCAGCCATTCCTTTTGGATAGAAACCCTTCATAAATATAGAGCAGCCAGTAGAAAGACCAGTTGAAACCTCTTCCTGGCTTTGGTCTAGTCATGCTTAATAACCATGGAAGATACTAGTAAAAGTTAAGAATATACCCATTTCGGGCCCTGGCTGGGTAGCTCCGTTGGTTAGAGTGTTGTCCCATTACGCCAAGGTTGTGGGTTCAATGCTAGGTCAGGGCACATGCAAGAATCAACCAATGAATGCATGAATGGGTGGAACAACAAATCAGTGCTTCTCTCTCTCTCTCCCCCCCTTCCTCCTCTCTCCCCTCACCCCCTGCTTTCCCTTACTCGCCCGTTCACCACCTACTTTCCCTTGCTTGCTCTTTAAAAGAAGAATCAAAAAAGAAATTTTTAAAAAACATGCCCTGGCTGAGCAGCTCCGTTGGCTAGGGTATCATCCTGTACACCAAAAGGTCGTGAGTTCAGTCCCCAGTTGGGGCACATATGGGAGGCAACCGATTGATGTTTAATCTCTCACATCAATGTTTCTGTTTTCTCTCTCCCTTCCCCTCTCTCTAAAATCAATAAAAACATGTCCTTGGGTGAGGATTAAAAAAAGAAAAAGAAAGAAAATACCTGTTTCTTTAATATAAACCCAGATTTTCTTTTGATTACAGCAGAAATTTGGGGTTCCTATTCCTTATCAGTTTCATTTTTCTCACCAGCATTTAAGGAAATTAGAAATGCATTTGATTTCTTTAAATTAACTTCAGAAGAAAAACATGATTTTCCTGAGAATAATCAGAAAAGAGAAGAAATACCACTGGATTATAATTTCACAGAAGATCACAAAGCCAAGGAAAATAAGCAGTTACTTAAAGAAAGGAGAAACACAAGAGATGAAACTGACACATGGGCATATATAGCTGCAGAAGGTGATCAAGAAGTCCTCGATGGTGCGTGCCACACCAATGAGAATTCTGGTGAGTGTATTTGCAGTCGGTTTGCATATTTTTCAGAGCAATATGATTTCACTTGCCTCATTTTTTTCCACTATAACTCCAGATTAGAAAATAGTGGTGTAGACACTTTTGTTTCAATCTCCGGAATAAACAGCTTTTTATATTGAAGACTTAGGTCATTCTGTGGTTTCTAAATTGACCACACAAATATTTTGAGTCCCTGTC
The DNA here is from genome assembly GCA_004026545.1 of Mormoops blainvillei. Taxonomy (NCBI): domain Eukaryota; kingdom Metazoa; phylum Chordata; class Mammalia; order Chiroptera; family Mormoopidae; genus Mormoops; species Mormoops blainvillei. The sequence goes on along the minus strand of PVJD01000076.1, from coordinate 80,986 downwards.
ATGTTCTCAGCACATTTAAAAATTTAAAGATTTCAGGTGTCCCACCTTTCCCATTGTTGCCAAGTAGCCTGATCACATATCTTAAATGATTTCTTTCAGGAAATTATCAAATGCATACTTGCTTGCACTCTGTCCTTTTAACTTTGCAGTAAATGACATTTCCTAAATAAGACAGCTATAAATGCTCTCCCACGGTTGTTGGGATCAGCTGTGGAAGGAGAGCCATGTGTGGAATATTGGGCATACTGAATGTGAGGCTAAAAGAAGGAGGGCATATATTGTATTTATAGCTAAGACAGAATAAACACTGTTAATGTGATAAAACTGTATAATTTGTGAACCTTGAAACACTTGAAGAGAATCGTTTACAATAATTGTAAACTGTTACATGGTTCTGAATATATGGTAAAGTGGATAGTCTGACTGGTCCTGTTACTACAAAACCACTAGGCCCTGGCTCCAGGTACATCATGCCTTTTGATATACTGCTGAGCTTGCAGGAAACTCGGACAATTGCTAGGACCAGTAGACAGGGGGGAGGAGGAAGTGGGTTGTCCAGAGGCCAGGCGCCAAATAGCAGTTCCGCTGTTTGGGATGCCAGGCAATGAGGACACATGCAGTAGATGTTGGTGTGTGCCCTTGGGCATCCCCGGGTGATAAATGACCCACCTGCTACACGGAGGGCAGGGAGAGCCTAAAGAAACGCAGCCTCCCCAGATTGGTAGGTGGCAGGTGGAATAAGCAAGGGAACTTACATATGAGGCTCATCTTGAGTGACCACTGGACAAGTAGATCTCCACACTGCCTGCCAAGTCTTAAAGTTTATAGAAAGGACCTAATGGGGTTCAGTCACATGATCAGCCCAGGTGGTGTCACAGTACCTTCCTCTCTCAAGGCTGCATCCCTGAAGTGACTCCCACTATGGGAACGATGGTCAGGATGTACAGGGAGGGGTGAGGAGCCTCCAGTTGCCTGCATCTGGCTTGCTGCTCAGCTGGTGGTCATGTCCTCTGGAAGACCCCCTCCAGCACTCCACCCCCACGACTGGCCTTTACAATGTCACATGCCTCCTCTTCCATGATGTGTTCTGGACAGTCAGCACGGGGTTTCACCTAGCATGGAGGTCGCTTGTTTGGTGGCTCTCTGGCTGCATTCAGGGCAAACACCAGAGCATCAGTACAGGCACAGGCAAGAGAAAACAGGTTAAAGTAATAATTCCCAAAGTAAGTAAGAGTTTTTTTCCACCAAGAGCCCCAAGATCAGAACTGATGATGTATTAAGTTGACTAGGCTGGGGATCAGATCATTCAGGACATTCACTTGTGTCTTCATGTGAATTAATGAAGATGATACATTAGCTGTCTCATGGTATGAACACATTCTGTTTGGACAGTGACACAGGTGCCCCCCTTTGTAATTGTGTCCAAGACCATCCTATTTTGGAGGACAGCTTTCTCACTAGGGACATTTCAGTGTTCAGTGAAGACAGGCTTTGTCAGCTAACATTCAAGGCTTGCTGGGTGAGTATATTAAGGACTTCCTTATGTGTTGTAGCATCCTGCAGGGCAACAGAGGGAACAAAGATGGTGGCCAAAAGACCACACAGGCAGAGAGGAGTGGGAGGTTGGCAGCTTTAGGAACCTGACCAGGACATGCATACCATTCATGTGGCTGGGGGACGCAGCATAAGGAGAGGGACTGGGAGTGGGACATGCCAGACCAGGGCCCCCAGCTCATCCTTTCAAAGATGCGTGTACGGCTGGCAGGACAGCTGGTCCAGTGGAGATTGTGCAGTTCCCCTCACCCTGGGATGCCGTATCACGCTTATCCTGATGGGACATCCCATTGCAAATTCCTGTAGATGACCCCTTTCTCCGACGTGAGGAGCTCCATGTTCTTAGCAGCACAGCACATTGGACCACAGTGGGGGTCAGTGCGGTGGCTCTCTTGTGATTTACGCCCCTTTATGGCATTAGGTGCCTCAACATGGGTCCTTAGTCTGATATATAAAAGCCTGGGGCAGTACTTTAGTGCACCTGGCCAAGATGGTTTACCTTTTAGTAATGTAATCTGTAGCTTTAATACTCCTTCTTCCTTTCTACCATCCCCCATAGGGGATAAGGACCTCCCCTCAGTGTCATGTTCTTTCACCCAGTCTAGCGCTTCAAGACCTCTGAAGTGTAACCCCGATCACTGCTTAACAAGGGTATCTGTGGATGGTGCTCAGTTTTTCTAACCCTCTGATGGTATCAGCCTGGTTTGCATAGCAACAGGGGACCTCTTGGGTTTGGCCAGACGTCATGTCATGGTATTTAGACCCCTCACTTAGAGGAAGGGTTAAATGCACCAATCCCTTGCCAGTCCCAGTGAGTGGTCATTGTTTAATGCTGTCACTGCATTAACAAGTCATGGTATTTCGGGGGCAATACTCCGTCCCACCCAGGCACTATGGTGGCTGCCCCTATGCACCCATCTGCTGCATCTACTGAAGGGTCAGCTGTGCCCAGCCAGGGCCTCACCTTCCTGATTGCCAGGGGGTGTCAACACCTCATGAGCTGCGATGTGGAAAAGTGAGGAACCTCAGCCTCTTGCAGGCAGACCCAAATGTCTTTCCACATGTCCTTGACCCCACAAGGGCTCACTCGTGATCATCCGCCCTATGGTTTCCCACTGTCCAAGCCATAGGGTCAGTCCCTTTAGAACAGCCCACCTGTCAGTGCAAAGGGCTCATTGCTAGGCCTTCTAACTGATCACCAGCCAGATACTGAGTTCAGCCCAGTGGCTACTGCAGTCCCTCCCTGTCTTCATGCAGACGGTGTCGTGTTAGGTTGAATAACAGCTGAAGCCCATGTAAACAGGTTGCCCGACTAGACTGTATGCCAGGCATCAGCAGGAATCCTATTTCCTTTCTAGGCCACTGTGTAAAACTACAGGAGATACAGCACTTAACTAGACATGGAGAAGTCACATTAGCTCTTCAGACACCTCCGAGTCAGGCCCTTGTGGATCTAAAAGCCAGATAGACACAGATTCACGGGGAGGGTGAGCACTTCATTCGTAGCCCTGTGTGTTCTGTTACTGAACAGTCCTGTAAATGAGATGGCATGTCTCAATTTAAATGACCTCTATTCTGTCCTGCTCCCCAGTGCTTCCTGTGGTCTGTGGGGTCCCGCAGTTGTGGAAGAAGGTCCCACTGTGGACTCAAATATGGCTTGGCAAAAATGTGGCTCCTCACTTTCCTGGTCAGTGACCTGTGTCTCCTCACAGATCATTGTGTGGTCTAAATACATTAATTCATGGAAATAGTTACACCCTATTTACAGAGTGTTAGCTAGTTTTTCTCTTCAGAGGGGGTGGTAGCATGAGTTCTGATACTTACTCAAAGTCACACAGCTAACAGGAGGCTGGTGTCCAGATCCAGGTGTGTTGCTCGGAGGCCGTGCTGTCGTGTCTCCATGCTCCGAGGTGACAACAAGCAGTGCCGGTTCAACAAGGTTAACTGCCTAAGAGCTATGTTATTTGTGGAATTGGTTTTAGGTGAAAATCCTTTAACTCTTATTATCAAATACTTGTACTTTTCAGTCATTCTGGATTACCCCCAAGTGAGTTATGCCTAAGGCTCACTTACTGCACCGTCTATAGGGGATGAGCCATCCATCCTAGTGTCGAGGAGTACAAGGATCAGACAGTTGAGACCAGCATTTGCTTCGCAGCGCGGGGAGAGGGCCTGGAGGCTGTGAGCAGACAGGGCTTTTAAGAGGAGGAGCAGAATCTGGAAGGATCAATGGGCAGTTATTTTTATTTACACACAGGTCTGGTTTACACATTTCCAATGAGTTTACCTACATAAAGGATTGAAAGCAATGTATGTCCAAGAAGAATGGCCAAAGAAAGAAATACTAGCAGTTCCTCTAACAGAATCCCTATGGCGTCTCTCCTCTTTTGAGCTATTTAATCTTGTACTTAAAATTCATATTTTACTACTTTATAGTTAGAGGTTACCAGTTTATCTTTATGCCTTTGAAACACTGTAACTTCTAAATATGGATAGTTCATGTTACTACTTCCCAAAGAAAATCAGAAATTTCATTTAAGACTCGGTTACATAATGATGAATGTCAAAGGTGTATATAAAATTTTGGTTAAGAAACCACTAATTTAATAAAATGGCACTTTTTCTATAGTACAGAAAAAAGTATCTTAAGGCCCTTCTGTGTTACAGACAGCAGACAGCAGATTTTGAGTCTGGGCATGGACCTGCAGCTGGAATGGATGAAACTAGAAGATTTTCAGAAACATCTTGATGGGGAAGATGAGAACTTTTCTGCAACAAATGCCATTCCAAGTAGTGAGTAGTTTGGGAGTTATGGGGATCCTTTTCATGAATCTTGATACAGAAACCTAATTTGTGTTTTCTTTCATTTTAGATTTATTGAGGGATGCTGTGAAAAATGGGGATTATATTACTGTGAAGATTGCACTTAATTCAAATGAAGAATATAACCTGGACCAAGAGGTAGTAAATATATCTTTGTAAAATCTGTTGAAAGGAAGATGAAAGATAGCTCTTTTAAAAAATTATTGTACTTAATTTTAACTCTAAAGGTTATTATGCATTTTCACCTTATAAAATTCAAACATTGTAGAAATGTAGCACATAGACAGTTTTAGTCCCAGTATTCCCACCCCTACAGTGACCATGTGATTTAACCATGGTTCTGACATGGTCTGTGGTTTTACTCTGCTGCCGTGAGGGTGTTTCTTGTCACTGCGTTTCAGTGGAGCTGTCTATTAACAGCGCCTGCCTGACTTCTTATTGTTGGGAGTTTTATACTGATTCATGAAGGTTTTTTAATATGGAAGCACATTAACCCTTTCACTCCTGGATTTTAGGGTTTGTTTTTTTAATCTTTTATTGCTTAGAAAAGATTTTTATATTTTCCTTCTTTCATTTTCTTGTAGTTGTGGATTTTTTAGGTTTAATCCTTTGGGATCACACTTCAAAAAATTACTGGGATTTTGATTAAAATTCCATGACATAATATAGATCAACTTGGCTGAGAATAGATATTTTTACATTTTGAGTCTTTCATCTAGGAACATGACAACTCTTCATTTACTCCCTTAAGTGAAGTTTTTTGGGTTTTTCATAGGTATTGTATATTTATTTTAGGTATATTCCTAAATGTGTTATAATTTCTTAATTATCTTATGATCATTGGAATTTTTTTCCTCACACATTTTGTTTTCTAACTGGTTATTACATGTGTGTGGTAAAGCTGTTGATTGCTCTGTGTGTGTGTGTCCAGCTACTTTTAGAAAATCCTTGTACTGTAACCACTTTTAAGTTACTTACCTTGGATTTTCTAAGTAGAGAGTTTGATCATCTGCTGAAAATAGCTGTTTTATTTCCCTTTTTTCCAATAATATTTCTTTCCCTAGTCTTGTGAAATTGGTGACACTTTGGACAACAGTGGTGGTAAATACAGTCTGTGCTGTTCTTGATCTGAGTGGGAATTTCCCTTGGGGTCTTGGTGTCAGGTTTGATTTCTGTCTTGGTGGTGGTGTCCTAGGATAGCCTTCACCTCCTGTACTCCACTTTTTTTTTTAGCTGCCTAAGTTTTTATCTGGAATGCATGTTGGTTTTTATCAGATGCTTTTTTATTCACTTTAATACTTACATAGCTTGGTCTTTATTACAGTAGCTGAAGTTCCCTTTTCTTAATTTAAAGAAAAAATTTATTGAAGATCTGAAAAACAATTCCTAAAAGATTGACTTTTTAGAGAAAACTAGCTATACAATGCATTGTGTCTATCATGTTAAGACATGCATCAGACATAAATACAAAAGCTATAAAACAAGCCACCACTCTTCAGCAATCTGAGCAAAGATAAAACGCCTAAGGGACAATGTGAAAGACTTAAAGGATAGACTCTTAAAGTACCAGTTTTTAAAAAGGAGCACAAGTGGATGAGCGCCCTCATTTATGTACACTGAATTGAACCTTTGGAACTAGGAATTAACATTTTGTCATATAGTATAAACACATACTATGAAAGTACATGGCGTCAAAGAAGTAAAACCACCAGTGTTCAAAAGCAGCTTTGTCAGGTAGGCAGTAGAACACTGTAGTCTGTCTTCCCATTGTCCATCAGTACACTGGTAGCCATTTAGAGAGGAAAAAGAAGAAAAAAGGAGCTAAAACCCCTTTTACTTTCTCTGTTTACAATTAAACAGAAAACAAACATCAGTTCTGTTATAACTAACATTTTCAAAGTACATCATTAGTACAAGAGGACTAAAACCAGAAATGTTTACAGAGATCCAAACATTGTATAAGCAAGCACTTCACACAGCCTTGTGGCAGTGGTCAGGAGGGGCCACTTTGTCATTGCTGGCAGTAAACAGAGTTGCACAATTCTTTGCTAGGTATTTTAGGAAATCATGAAAATTAGTAATAAAGCAAAGCTCCTCTGATTCAGAGTTGTGTGGGCCAACATCGCTCCAATTTGTATAAATAATGTCAAGAGATGGGGGCCTCAGGGAGATAAATGAGGATTAAGGAATTTAACATACTGCTCTCTCAGTTTCATAAGGTAGCTGAGTGCCCAGCATTACATTTCAGTATTCCTTTATCCCTGACAGTTCATTAACAGCATACTCCTTTTTAACCGTTTCCTTGTAATTTGCATAATCCTCCAGAATGGAATCCACATTCTTGTTGGTAGGAAGATAAAATAGCTGTTTCGGCCAGGTAATTAAGTCCCAGTCAAGATAAAATAGCTGTTTCAGCCAGGTAATTAAGTCCCAGTATGGACAAGCCATAGTTTTACTCCTTCAGGAATCAACTTTAACTTCAGCTCCGTTCATAAACGTTTCCGTCAGTAGTAGCATCTTGCAAAGAGGCCGAGGTGGCTCACGGGTACTGTCACTCCATGTCCAAGTTTTCCATGTCCAAGTTTTCTGTTTGTTCTTTGTTATTTTCACTTAAACATTTTTCTATTACAAACCAGCTGTCTTCTTACGTGGGTCAGCCTCTCTCATTTTCCCCTCTGCAGATGTTCCTGTCTTTTTGAAGTTCTGTTTTTGCAGATTGTTGTCCATGAATTTGAGTACTCTGCCTTCTGGAACCCATACGTCCCAATTTTTGTTCCAGCCACTGTAATGTATAGAGCATTTCACTTGTTTGTCCTTTCTTGAAACCTTTACCCATTTTCACCTCATAAAGAAGAGGCCCCTAAAAGAACAGCACTCGCCCACTCTCTTGGAATTTAGGCTTACAGTCCTACTTTGGTGCCGTTTAGGTGCCCTTTACAGGCATTCAGAGCCACCTCCTGCTCCTCCTCCTACCGCCCTAACGGTGGCCCCCTAGTCACCACCCCATCCAGGTCTTTTTCAGGCACCTGCAGGCTAACGTTCTAAAGTTAGATTTTTTTCAAACGAGAGGAAGTAGCTATACTCTTACTTCGGTTTGAGTGGATTTTCTTGAGTTGACCTAAAGTGCTACTGCTAGAAATAATTTTTCTTACATTTGTATTCCCTCAGAATATTCATACCAGCAAATTCTGCTGAACTTTCAGATTATAACCAAATTAACTCATAATATTGGAATTTGGTTGCATCAAATGGTATTTAATTAATGGTTTGGTTTTCTCATGGTGTTTGTTTCAACTAGTAATGGGACATATTTTAGCTAATAGTTAACCTTTTTATTATTCATCAACTTTATTTAATTATATCTTATTCAAAGCAATGTTTTCACTGAATTTTACATATCGGCATCCTGTTTCCTACTTATGATGAATCTTCCTTATCCTTAGAACAAACAAATGCTCACTTCCCAGTAGTTAGCAATGGTTGTATAACCTAGATAGCATTCATTTCAGTGTGTCCTCAATACAGTGGGCTTAGGTGACCAGTGGTTATTTCTAGCCTTACATCTTTGGACCAACTAGATGAATATAATCAACATATGAATTTTTTTACCTAGAACACAAGGAAACTTTTAGACCTGAAATTGGAGATAAGTAAGTACCTTTGCCATTTAGAAAGCACCAAGGTTCGTGCACATCCAGATGGCCAATGGACATGTGAAAAGATGCTCAGTGTCACAAATCATCAGAGAAATGCAAATTAAAACCACAATGAGAAACTGTCTCACACCTGTCAGAATGGCTATTATCAATAAATCAACAAACAACAAGTGTTGGTGAGGATATGAAGAAAGGGAAACCCTTCTGCACTGTTGGTGGGAATGCAGACTGGTGCAGCCACTGTGGAAAACAGTATGGACTTGCCTCAAAAAATTAAAAATGGTACTACCTTACAACCCAACGATTCCACTTCTGGGAATTTATCCGAAGAAACCCAGAACAGTAATTCAAAAGGATATATGCACCCCTGTGTTCATTACAGTGTTACAATAGCCAAGACTTAGAAGCAGCCAAGTGCCTATCAGTAGACGAGCTGTGGTACACTTACATAATGGAATACCACTCAGCCATAAAAAAGAAGAAAATTTTATCTTTTACAATAGCATCGATGGACCTTATGCTAAGTGAAATAAGCCAGTCAGAGAAAGACAAATACCATATGATGTCACTAATATGTAGAATCTAATGAACAAACTGAACTAACAAGCAAAATAGAGACAGAGTCATAGAGAGAGTGGGGCGAACAGCTCTGGGGGCAGCTTGGAGGGGTGGAGGGATGGAGTCAAAAATAAAAAGAACTTAGACATGGACAACAGTGTGGTAATTGCGGGGGCAGGCAGGAGGGTAGGTGGAGGTGGAAGAGGGTATAGGGAGGATAAATAATAGAAAACACACAATAAAAAGTGAACTATTTTTTAAAAAGACCCATGCTCTGGCTGATGTGGCTTAGTTGAATGAGCTTCATCACAAGAACCAAAAGGTCGCCATTTCAGTTTTGAGTCAGGGCACATGCCTGGGTTGCAGGTTTGGTCCCCTGAGGTGTGTACGGGGTGGGAGGGGGACAGCCAGCTGATGTTTCTCACATCAGTGTTTCTCGCCCTCTCTTTCTCCCTCTCCCTTCTCTAAAATAAAAAATAAATTAATTAATAAAGATTCATGCAAAGTATTGAAATATCTTTAGAACTTAATACATGGAAGTTGTAAAATTATGGTAACATATACAAAATTCTAACGATTATTAGTTTTTTATTGTAAGCAGATGCTTAAATAAATGCACTTTAATGATTTCACAATGACGCAGTCTAGATGGAAATTTCTTAATTCTAAAATTTTTCTGGCTAAACATTGACTTTTTTCCTTAAACAAAACCAATGAAGGATTCAAGTGGCATGACACTGTTGATGCTGGCAGCGGCAGGAGGGCAGGATGACCTGCTGAGGCTCCTCATCAGAAAGGGAGCCAAAGTGAATGGCAGACAGAAGAATGGGACCACCGCACTCATTCATGCAGCTGAAAAGGTTGGTCATTTCATAGTCTTCAGGAATTCCTGCCCCTGGGCTAAGACCGAATGTTTCTGTAGTGAAATATAAGTCATATAGTCAACTTAAAAATTTTATATTTTAGTTCATCTATGACTTGTCATGAATGAATTTATTTTTAATCAACAGTTGTACTTTGCAGTTGAATTTTCAAAGTGATTATTTAGTTGGAAGTGATTTATATTGAAAATGAACCTCTGATTAAGATACTAAAATCAATTTCAGTCTTAGGTCTTCTTAAAAATCTTTTCCAATTGAAAGTAAGTGTTCTGTACCTCTTGGTTAATTTAAAGTGTTCCTATACATATTTTTCTAACGGCTTGCTATGCAGCGGTTCTTATGTAGGAAGCAGCGGTTAAACTTCACGTTGAAGTTGCTGGCACCTCCCAGCTCTTCAGGACCCTGTACAGTAAAGAACCCGGAAACTGTGTTCACCTCTCTGCTTGGGATAGAAACTTTTTCATGATAGCTAAAAGTTTCAAAACATCTAAAACTATCTTAGTTTTAAAGAATTTGGAGAATTAAATTTGCTTTTCTTTTTCTTTAATAGAACTTTTTAACTACAGTGGCTATTCTTTTGGAAGCAGGAGCTTTTGTAAACGTTCAGCAGAGCAATGGTGAGACTGCTTTAATGAAGGTAAACGCCTCACACGTTCACTCATCTCCCTCCATTTCTCAGATGGGCGTGTTGGGGCCTCCAGCCGCCAGGCACTGCTGGGGGCTGGGGACATGATGGGGAATAGGACAGTCTCTGGACTGACATATTACAGATGAGTGGGAGAAATAGACCATCAGAGAACCGCTTAACATTTGGTGTGATGAGTGATGTGAGAGGAGTAAGCGTGGAGCTAAGGAATTACATGAGAATCTAGACCTCACTCAGTCCAATGGCTTCCAGACGGCCCTCGGGTGCCTGTGTTACGTGGCTGCACTGTGGCTGTGGAGGGAGATGGACTGTGCAAATGAGAACTGGAGTGGGCCATGCACCAAGCCCAAGGAATGGGGAAGTGGAGGCTGTACTCTGGTTATTAGTGAATGCATCTCTTTAGCTTCAGATTTCTTCTGAATAGAAATAGGACTAGTGGTTTGCAAATAAGTTTTTTGTTTTACTGATTTTTATAGAGAGGAAGGGGAGCGGGGAGAGAGAAACATCAATTTGTTGCACATAATCATGCATTCATTGGTTGATTCTTGTATGTGCCCTGACCAGGGGTCGAATCCACAACCTTGGTACATGAGGAGAACACTCAGCCAACTTAGCTACCTGGCCAGGGCCATGCAGATAGCTTTGAATGGAAGGTGGTTAAAGCCTTCCCACACACTCCTGTATTACCCCTCAGCGTTTAGCAGCTTTGCATTTGTGCCTACAGGGGCAAATTCGCCATGTTCTATCTAGCCTGTTCCTGGGGCGGTGTTGGTTCCTGTCCTAAAATGCTGTTAGGAAACAGCAGTTCCTGATGCTTTAGTTCCCCAAGTGGAGGCTGTGCTGCTCCTTTCTCCCCAGACACTGTGAGCCGTTGAGCTGAATTGGCATTTGCCTGCAGTACGTTTCAGCCATATTTCATGAGTCAGTAAATGAGCATGGCCGCAGCCAGGTTAAGGGCAGGCTCCCAGAGTCTGCTCTCTACTCCATCATTCTGAAGGCCTGGCCCGCTTGCCCCTTCAGCCTCTTTCCACTCTTAGGGTTTAAACTTGACCTACTGCTTATGTTTCTGTTTCATGTGCGGCTCATGGAAATGTTTATTTTGTTCAGGAGCCCTACTTTTGAATATCAGTTTTCTGTGTTTGAAATAGTGCGATATGTTTTAGAGCAGAGGTGGCACAACTTTATCTTACTGAGAAATCACCAGGTGAGTTCTAAACAGATACTTCACAGTAGTCTTTAAAGTGTGTCTTGGCACTGGTCTAGATTTCTTAAATTCAGACTTGTCTGTGTTTATTAGTTTCCTTTAGAGCAACTACTAGGAAAATTTGTGATGCTAAGAGGCACTTTCGATTCCCAGGGCTGACCTCCCTAAGAGGCAGGCTTTCTCCTCTGGGTGCCTCTGCTGAGGTGTCAGCCAATAGGACAATAGGACATGGATGGAGAACAGAGCTTGGGAAGGCCTGGTGTTTCTTCCAGATTGGGATAGAAGTATCTTTTTCAAAGTTGCTCATTTCCCCAAGAATCAGTCGCAAAAGGAATTAATTGACTATAGCACACAGATTTCTGTATGGTCCCCTCCTGTTTATGTAACTGATTCTAACACTCGGGGAGAGCCAACTCCAGGTTTTTTCTAACCTTCTCTCCCTCTCTTCACAAAGAACTCCCAGGCTGGCTCATGTGTGGAGAAAGGGATAAACGCTAACTGGTAGTTACTTATTTTACACTTCAGTAATTATCACTCCTTGTTTTTTGATGTAGGCCTGTAAAAGAGGAAATTCGGACATTGTACGACTTGTCATTGAATGTGGAGCTGACTGTAATATTTTGTCAAAGCACCAAAATAGTGCAATGCATTTTGCAAAGCAGTGTAACAATGTGTTGGTGTACGACTTGCTGAAGAATCATTTAGACACGTAAGTACTCTGTGAGTGCGCCACGGCTAAGTCATAGGACCAGACACATCAAAACTGGACTGGCCTGTATATAACGGGTCAAAGAAAGACTGTCAAGTGGAGTCCTGATGGACTTCTGTTCTCAAAAGATCACAAATTTAAGTGGCATATGAATTATTTCTTTTCAAGTATTGAGGTCTTAGGAACCTTCAACACTTTAACACTGTCCTATCCAGGAGTATCTCCTTAAAATCTTGAATTGTAGTTCATTCTTGCTTTACTTAATGGACACAATTTTTAGAGCAAGTTCACTGTGACATTGAGCAAAACGTAGAGATTTCTCCATAGAGGACCCCTGCCCCACACATGCCCAGCCTCCCCTATCGTCAACATCCCCGACCAGATTGGTGCAATTAATAAACCTACCTGGACAATTATCATCTGAAATCCTTAGCTTATGTTAGGGTTCACCTTGGTGATGTACGTTCTATGGGTTTTGACAAAATGTATGACACCTAATAGTTTCACTGCCCTAAAATCTTCCTTGTGCACTACCTATCTCTCCCCACCCTCCCCCCGCTAAACGCTGACAACCACTGATCTTTTTATTGTCTCCTTAAATTTTGCCTTTTCCAGAATGTTAATATAGTTGGAATTGATACAGTATGTATGTAGCCTTTGCTAAATAATCATCCCATTGTCTGGATGCATCTATTCCTTCTTTTTCAAATGAATTCTAAATGACTTATTTTGGTAACGTAACAGAATCGGTGTCACAAATAGTAGCTAACAAAAGTTAGGCATTTATTGTTCACATAATGGAGTACAGGGGTAGGCAGCCTTGGGCAGGAAGAGCTTCTTAGCCTCATCCACCATGCGTAGAATGTGACTTGGATCTTCATGTCTGCAAGCAAGCAAGCAGAAAATAAGGTAAATTTTGGACACGAAGCAAAAAAAGGCAAACATCCAAATGGCCATGTGCCTAATGAACGTGCCCCTTTTAACAGCCTTACCCAAGCAGTAATTTTTTTTCACTTTTAAAATCTTCTCCCAAGGGCATGTTTATTGATTGGAAGTGGGGGACCGAGAGAAACATCAATAGGTTGCCTCCCACACATACCCCAACTGGGGATCAAACCCACAACCTACGTATGTACCCTGATCGAAGAGCAGATCCGCATCTTTTGGTATGTGGGACAGTGTTCCAAGCAATAATTTCTGTGTGACTTTGGCTAGCATTTGTGGCAGCAAGGAATCCTGGGAAGCCAGCATGTCTCAGTTTGTTCACATGGGTAATAAATTCAGATAGCCTGCAGTGGCCAGTCTTCCTTGTTTGCATGAGATGGAGGGATTCCTGGGAGGCTGGACTTACCTCCTAAGACCAGAATATCTGGGGCAAACCAGATGAGGTGATTACCTTGCTGGTGAGATAGCTTAAAAATATTTTCTGCCCTTTTGCGGTCATTACTGAAGCACTAGCAGCCAAAATATAGTTCAATTCCTTTGTCACTTCTGACTGGAGCAAGAACCGTAAAAGGCATTTCAATGCTCCTTTGCACATTTGTGGGAAGGTTAAGTCTTCTCCTATTATCAGAGAACTGAGACAGAAGTACAGTGTTCAGTCTGTGCCCACCCCAAAGGACTGAAGTTCCAGTTGTGTGAGGACACTAGAAAGGACAGCAAATTGGCAGAGCAGTCCAGGTTTATAGGAAGAATTATTTCGTTTACACTGAACAAGTGCAGCCTGTAGAAAGCTAATGGTACAACTTGTTCATGTGGGCATTCACCCCAGCAAAGTAGTTATCACAAGACTAAGGCTGAACAAACAGCAAAAAGATCCTTGCCAGATCTTGCCAGGTAGGAAAGAAAAAGAGCAAATACAAAAAACTGAGATGCTTATAAACAACTTTGATTAAATAATGTTCAAATGAAGCCCTGATGGGTGTGGCTCAGAGTTAGCTGGGCGTTGTCCCAACGACGCAAAAGGTCTCTAGTTCAATTCCTGGTCAGGGCACATGCCTGGATTGCAGGCCACATCACCAGCTGGGGGTGTACAAAGGGCAGCCAGTCAATGTTTTTCTCCCTTTCTCTCTAAAAATAAAAATCTTTTTTTTTTAAACAGTTAAAATGAAAACAAAATTTCTGAATTAACACTAATTTTATTTGCTTCCTAAACTAAGCACTGTTAACGAGAAGTGTGTATGGCAGTTCTTGAATTCATTGTTTAAATAGAATTCCTGTTTTCTCTCCTCCAAACTGATCATTCACTTACTAGAAAGTCAGTGTTGAGCACTGTTTATGTGCCAAGAACTTTGGGGCGGGGGTGGGAGGGACTTTCCTGGAAATTTGTGTTCCAAGAGGGCAAGGACAGACAGTAAGACAGACGGCACGGCACGTTAGATGCCAAGTGCAGGCAAGCAGGATGAGGGAATTCATGGTTTTTAAGGTTGGTCTAGATTCAACAGTTTAATAATCTTATGGCTCACATTTGTTTTTTTTACATTAACAACTCTTTCTGCATACTTTTTGATTAGACTTTCGAGAGTAGCAGAAGAAACCATAAAGGATTACTTTGAAGCACGCCTTGCTCTACTAGAACCAGTTTTTCCAATAGCATGTCATCGTCTCTGTGAGGGGCCAGATTTTTCAATGGATTTCAATTACAAACCCCCACAGAACATACCAGAAGGTAAGCCTGTGTTTTCTCTGAGTTTGAAATATGACTCTATAAACTATTAAACAATTTTTAGATAGAGCTCTTTCAACAAACCTTAAGAAAACTGCATTAGCATCAGCAATTATTTAAAATAGTTAAGAGCTATACTTGCTGGAAAAAAAGGGACCAGCTGGTACCTACCATCCCAGGTGACTTTGAGGGGTCCACCGAAGATGTTGTTAGGTCTTGTTTAAAAAGTATGGAAGTTGGGGCTTAGTAATTATACTAATTTTTATTTAAATTTTTAGATTCTGAGCCCAAAATCAGTGTTTTCCCTGAATTTTTATTATTGCTAATAGCCTTGCCCCTTTAAAAAGGAACAATAAATGTCTGCCTTTAATAGCAGGAAGCACAGACTTCAGTTCTGCTTCCTAGCCTCTGCTTAGCAGCTGCTTTGCAGGCAGTGTGACTGTGCCTCCTCTAGGACACAGACTCCACAAACTTTCAGAAGGCAGTCTCTGCCTGAAAGTAGGAAACTGAGCTCTGGCTTTTTTGTTTTGTTTAAATAAAACCCTGCCACCCATTAAAAATCTATATGAGGTCTGTCCAGAAGGTATCCAGCCACGTAATATGAGACATTTATTGAAGATGATGCAAGAAACATTGCACATAGGACAGTGATCCCTCAGTCCCCTTCAAAGAAGGCACCTTGGCACCTCACACAGTTCTCCCAATCACCAACAGCTGCCCTGTCGTATTTTCCTGAATCCCACTGATGGTCTGAAATTCTCTTCCCTTTCAATGGTGATTTTAGTTTTGGGAAAAGCCAGAAGTCACAGGGTGCCAGATCTGGGCTATAGCGGGGCTGAGTCACCTGAGGGATTTGATGTTTCACCAGAAAACTCCACAAGATTTGATGTATGAGTGGGCATATTGTCACAATGAAACTGCCAATCACCAGTTGCCTGTCTGCGGCCTTCTGAAGCATCTGAATAGTTTCCACAGAGGAATGTTCAAGGTTGATGCAAAAATACGGATTCATTGCTCTTCTCAGTCATTTTGAATGCAATGGCCACACAGTACACGTTCAGTGGCATCTACTGCCCCCACTGACTAGTGCAGTGAAGTCGTCATTGTTCACACATGAGCATTCCAGTCCACTCTCCTTGGCTGCCAGGTTACATCAGTGTCACGCAAACCTTTTTCGTTATATTAACAATGGCTGGACTTCCTCTGGATAGACCTCGTATATGTTTTTAAAAATCTAGTCAATTAAAGACAGGCATTCATAACTTAGGTGAACTTGGCATTAAAGAGTCATGATTTGACTCGGACTGTTCGAGCAGATATTTGCATTATAAATCTGGATAACAAAATTCTTGACAGGAGAGGTGCAAGGTGTGTGCTCTTTCCCCCTGGGACCAGAATAAAGCAAGTGATTCTTTATGGTCTTTTAAGAGGAAGTCTCCTCAGTTTACCCATAAAAGTTGCCGATTTGATTCCCAGTCAGGGCACATGCCTGGGTTGCAGGCCAGATCCCCAGTTGGGGAAGCAAAATCACACACTGATGGTTTCTCTTCCTCTCTTTCTCCCTCCGTTCCCCCTCTTTGAAAGTAAATTTTAAAAATGTTAAGAAAAAAAGAGCTCATAAAGCTATTTTGTTGTATTATTAAAAAGTACAGCTTTTCTTCAAAATGAATCTTGCAGAGTAATTTGGACACTGGATGACAGCTTCTGTTCTCATGCTAACTTTTTTTTTCCAAAGTAAGATTTTTGCTGTTAATCACAAAATTTGGAAAAGGCAAAACAATATGTGGAAGAAAATGGCAAATCACTCAAACCCACACCCAAACACAACCACCATAGAATGTCCAGCAGTTTGTTTCCATGGATATTTATGTATTCAGCAAATGCCACTTTTAACATAGAAGATTTTTAAAAGTCTGTTCCATGAGCTATCAGTAGGAACTACTTGGATTAAAAACAAACAAGAGTTGTAGTTTGGAAATTGGAGAGCTTTTCCACTGGGGAGGAGAAAGTGGATGGAGCAAGTGCACAAGGGCTGGCTTGGGCATATCCATGTCCCATACTGTGCTACCGCGCCCCCCCCCCCGCCCCCACTTTGGGGGCTCTGGAAGGATTGGATTAAAATCTGTTTGCATCTCCCATGCTCAGGCTCTGGCATCCTGCTGTTCATTTTCCATGCAAACTTTTTGGGTAAAGATGTCATCGCTCGGCTCTGTGGACCATGTAGTGTACAAGCTGTAGTTTTAAACGATAAATTTCAACTTCCTGTTTTTCTGGTAAGATTTTCTGTAGTTCATTACTGAAAAGTACATTTTTCTAATTAAAAGATAAGTTTTAAAATGCTATGTTTCAATAAAATTTTAATTATAATTCAGTAAAATCTGTTGTTTGAAATAAAGCAATAACCTATAATCCTTAAATTTTGTCAACAAGCTTTCTAAATGTTTGCTATCTGAACCTTAAATTATGTTTATCATGTCTTAACATTCAATATAGAAATTCAATTTTAAATATTATGCCTTTTCCTGTTATAATGAACATCCACTTAAAGGAAATTAAGAAAGAAAAGTATGCCTGGTCATGATATAATTTTTATTTTTATTATGAACATTTAAAAGTAAAAATAATGTAATAACTAATCTATTAGTGGCTATATACATTCCTTTTTAATATAAAACACAGACTTGGCCCTGACTGTGGCTCAGTTGGTTGGCACGTTGTTCCATGCACCAGAAGGTTGCCAGTTTGATCCTCAGTCAGGGGACATGCCAGTGGGGGAATGTACAGGAGGCAATTGATAGATGTTTCTCTCTTTCTGACACACACACTTGATGTTTCCCTCTAAAATCAATGGTAACATGTCTTCGGGTGAGGATTAAAAAAAAAAATGCTCCTGTAGAACCTTCATGCATGATTCCTTGGCCACATTTAGCACTCTTTACTTAGGCTGAATAAATAAGCAAAATTAAGTAGTTGAAGATCTTTAACACTCAGACTGTATATGACTAAATACATTCTAATCCTAAATACATATTTGGATATTGTTTTGTCATTTGTATCTTTTTAATAAATCAAGGGAAAAGTAGCAAAAAAATCACAGCTTATTGCCTCATGAACTCAAAATATAAAACCTGTAAAGTCCTAAAGGGTTCTATTCTGTTCAGATATTGTTATATTCTTAGACTCAGCCCGTTTGTAGATACTGACCCTTTTTTGGTTTCCTTCCCTAGGATAGTCATTTTGTTTACTCATTCAGCCCTGTTGCAGGCCTCAATAAACTCTTCATAAGGTTGACAGAAGCACCCTCTGCTAAGGTGAGAAGCCTTTTCTCATATTCAGTGCTCCTACTTGGATTGTTACTGTAGGTGACTTTATCGTGTGGTTTCCCTGGTATATGTGTCCTACAGACCAGTGCTCCCTCAGGTAGCAGTCAGTGTGCAGTGCCCCTGTCTGAATCTGAAACGTAAGGGGGAGGGGAAGAGAGAGAGACACACACACACACACACACACCACCACCACCACCCCCATCTCTGTTGTATCCAGCAGTCTGTGTTGTCTTCTGGGCTTTGGTATTTTAATTGCCATATGTCTCTAGGCTAGTCACTAACCTAACCTCTGTAAAATGAAGCTGGAGTCTGTGTAGTAGTGTAAGTATTAAATACAACAAATTCAAATTATAAGCACTTCAATTTTTTAATTAAAATAGCTATAATCTAAATACCTAATTGATAACTACCTAATTTGAGAATATGCCAAATAAGAGGAGCAAGTCTTGGGCATGTGTCTCTCTCACCCTATTCTAAGAAAGGGGACTACCTCTGTACTGATCCCCATGCCTTGTTTTCTTTCTATAGGTAAAGCTGCTGATAGGTGCGTACAGAGTGCAGCTGCAGTGACCAAATGGTGAATCAGGATGGACTGGCTTTCAGACCTGTGTTATTTCTAAATACTCTCTTACAGGCAGTTTGGAATTCTTAGCACTGCTAACACTTCCAAATTTAAAGTTTCACCTGTAAACCTCATGCAGTTTTAAGTCTCTAAGATGGAACATTGTGTTCTAATATATCGTAAAATACAGAACCGTATGTATTTTGTGCCAGTATTCTTAAGTCGGTGTTGTGTCCAAACTGCATATTTCAGTTTTCCACAACGTGGAATGGTACATACGATGGTTATTTAAGAAAATTTTTAGCTTGAAATTTTCTACCCCAGCTAAATGTGTCACCCAAGCATGAATTTGCCACCCTTGAAGTTTGAGGGAAGAGATCTGATCTATTTCTAATACGCTGTTGCCACACCTTCCAAGTTGGAGCTGTTAACTTTGTATGTTTCCAGTTATCCTTTATTTGAAAAGATTAAGAACCTAAGAAATAGAAAAAAGTGTCCACCAAAACACTGTGAGGTCTTAAACGGAAATATCCTTCCTTTGCACACTGGGGAGAGGTCAGCTGGGCTTGGCCAGTGAGGCTTCTGTGGGGTTACTGTTCCTGAGGACTTTTCCGTTAAGTCCAACTTTTGCATTCTTTTAAGAAATATTTGGCAAACTAATAAATCTAGCTTAGTCTAGGTTATGGAAATGTATAAAATCTAGTTCCTGATTAGTTTTATAATTGAGTTCTAATTTTAATGAAAAAAATTCAGAACATCATGTATTAGACCCATATTTTATGTTTACAAATTAGAGAGCCATTTTTACTTTACATACAAAAACTGCCCTTTTTTACAATTTGCTCAATAAAACACCACAATATTGGTCTCTGATTTCTTTTGGTATCCACCTTGTTTTGAGATACAATGTGTAGTTGTTTAGCCAAATGGTGGCTGGGATTGGATTCCTTCAACTAGATTGAATTTTACACCAGTACTGTATCAAATTTCATAGCTTTCTAGAAAAAAAGTGAGATTTGGGTTAGCAACAGTGCATAGATCAGAAATATTAAGGGGCACCGCAGTACATATAAGAGAAATGGGCTTTTTAAGAAAATTTCCATTATGTCCAAATCCTACCTAAGATAATCCTACAACTTTACAAGAACATATTAAATGAGCATATACACTATTTATCAGAGGCATGGCTATCTAGGGTGGACAGCAAGTAGACAATCTGAGCACAGTTCCTTGATAGAAGCTGAGGCTGAGAAATAAGAAAGCAATGGAAAGTCAGCAAGGGCAGAAGGGGAAAACGGTGAGTTATTCTGACTAAACCAGGGGCCTGTTAGAGGTCTGAGATCAGTATACCTTGGTCTGTGTCAGCTTCTACCCACCTTCTGCCAGGCATGCAAGTGAACTATGTGAACAGTGTATCTATTAGTAATATATGTAGAGCCACACAATTTAATACAATTGTTTTGCTCAGACATACTTGTCCCTGAGTGGGAAATGCTGAAAGTTCTGGCTTCTTATATGTACAAAGCGTGGACAGTGATTTCTCTGGAAATCAAAGCAAGCTCTTTGTATAAGATCTGTGTGATACAGAACACATACCTGTGCTTAACATCTTGGCCACAAGTGAGCACACAACCAAGCCGGTCATCACAAATGGGAGGCATTACACTTTGGCCAGACTCCCTGAAACATAGTACACAGCTTTTTGCTAAGATAAAACTAAGAAAAACCACTCCTCAGCCATTACTCCTTTCCAATATATAATACATAAAGACACATACTCAAGTTACTCAGAGTAACTTCGTAACTGTACCATTCAGATCTCGTCTAACTCTGAGTGTGACTATAGACAGCACATTACATTCTTTTGTTTGTGACACATACCAAAGGGTACCACCTAATAACACTCGCTAAATGATGAGCTACAATTAGACCAGGGGTTGGCGGGGGGGGGGGGGGGGGGCGGTGGTTTCAGTTCAGGAATGTGAAATTACTCAATTACATAGTATCTTCCCAAGTAAGAAGATCCCATCTGAGTTCTACACTTGTAGAATTTATTCAGTGGAATGTCAGGAGATGGCAATTTGAAACTCAGGTACTGCTTTTAAAATTCTACTTAGCCTTAAGAGTCACATGAGAACTTACTATGAAAAGGCCTCAGAAACCATTTACCATGAAAGTCCAGTCTTTGAGTAAAACCTGGGAGAATTAAAACACTGCAAGGAGACTGCTTAGCACAGAGCAGAGAAGCAGAACATACAAGGTGGGTTTATCACTAGTTCATAGTGGAAATAATACAATAAATAATACCTAGTAATACAAGAATAAACTCACAACTGAAACCTACTTTTGCTGAGCCCTGTATATACCAGAATAGCAGAGAGTGACTTAGGAAATGAGAACTTTAAGAATTTTTATTTTCGTAGAGTTAATATTTCATAACATAAATATTGGTAAAACCCTGAAATTAAACTTCTAGAACGTTAAACTGCTCAGTTCAGAGGAGAGCTGACGGAATCCAGCCTGCTTCCTCCGTCCTGGGCTGACATGAAGATATAATACACCTTTCCCACCCAGTGTGGGATCTCTTTTTTCCCTCTCCATACAATAGGCTGGGAACTGTAATGACAGTGAGGGTTCACAATTCAGTCAGGAACAAATTAAAACAAAATCAGGAAATAGTTATCTGTTCATAATCCAGAGCTCCCATAGGACCTCCAGTTGGAGTCGAAACCTAGTATCTGGCATCATTTCAACTTGTAAGAATATAATTTCCATTACTCTGCAATGTACTATCTCTGCCTTATTCATGTAGCCTATTATTTACTTTCCTTGGGCCAAGATACATGCTTTACAGTAAAAATGTGATTTTTCTCAAAACAGTGCCAAATTTCGTGAGTGGTTTCTTATCTTGGGGACTGACCCAAAATTGGAGGTTACAAGGGGCGGTGAAAGTCCCTCCAGTTGTTCACTCTGTTTTTGTGGGCTGCTAACACTAATACTTTCCAACAGTAACCAGCAAGACCACACAAAGAGTAGGTACACATCTTTAAAATAAAACAAACAATAAAAATGTAAAGTTTGCATTATTCCAGGTATCTTTTAGTCATAGGAAATCTGTCCATGAAGCCTAATATTTTTAAGTATCAAGTGTCATTGCTCATATATCCATACATTGCTTATATGGAGTAATAAACTCACAAATGAAATACAATTCATTTTCTGGCTTTTTTCCTCTCCTGTCATTATAAGCATTTCATTATAAAGAAAATAATCTGCTGAGTTTAGAGTCACTGAGCAGCTGATCCAAAAATATTCATGAACTGATTTAGTCTATTTGAACTATAAAATGTTCTTCAGTAATTAACCCACTTCCAGAACCAGCATTTTGTTTTGAACTTAGAGAGAGATTAAGTACCTGAAGGGGTGATGCATTAGTACTTAAAAGCAGTGGTTCCCAAACCAGAGCTGCCCCACCTGTGCAGAAATGGGAACACTCAGGCAGGAATCACATGCAGGCCGGCGGGGGTCTGCTCTTACAAGCTCTCCAGGGGCCTATGGTGCACCTCCAAGTGTGAGAACTACTGTTTCAAAGGATAACCTGAAAATGAAGTCAATCTCTTTAGTAAGATTTTTGAAGAAGGACGGTGCCATGTCACTTCCTTGTATGTGAATTAAATACGTGTTCGATATTTTATCACTTTAATGTTCACAAAGTTAATAAAATTTAATAATCTTCCTATAATGAATGTATCTCTTCACTGACTAGCAAATAAAAATGTATAACGAAAAGCAGTTACTATAAATTACCAGTATTCACTTTTTTTTTTTTTTAACCAAAATTAACTTCAAAATCCTAAAGCTCCAATGACATTCACTTAACAAGCTGACAAAGCTCTCTTTGATGGCCACACAAACGCCACAGCTTTGGACTGTGGCACATTTAGAATTCTCTTTTCTGTACTCTTAGGTTAGTGGTTCTCTAGTAGAAACCAGATTTATGAGACAGCTTTAAAAGAAAACATTGTCGGATCCCACCCTAAGAGTTTATTTAGTAGAGCAAGGGTGGACCTGAGAATGGGCATTCTTAACAAGTTTCCCAGGTGATAATGACAAGGAACTAGCTTTGAAAATCACTGCCCAATGTTAATTTCCTAGAGCTGGACTATCTTGGGGACTGACCCAAAATTGGAGGTTACATGGGGCAGTGAAAGTCCCTCCAGTTGTTCACTCTGTTTTTGTGGGCTGCTAACACTAATACTTTCCAACATTAACCAGCAAGACCACACAAAGAGTAGGTACACATCTTTAAAATAAAACAATAAAAATGTAAAGTTTGCACTATTCCAGGTATCTTTTAGTATCTCTCTTGCTGTATGCAAAAGAGGTGTTACATTTCAGGTCTGCATGAGGTATCAGATACTTTAAAAAGGTCAAACTGCTCATAGGGAAAGTATGCATACATCAGTGCTCCTCAGTTGCATGCCAGTCCCCTGGGTCTTGTTGAAACAGGCCGTCTGACTCAGTGGGTCTGCTTTGTGTCCTGGGATTCTGCACTTCTGAGAGGCTCAAGTATGCTCACACCCCTGGTCCGGAGGCCACACGTGTAGTAGCAAGAAGAGAACGGAATTTGTCATCGCCAGATAAGGAATACACTTAATATTTTCTGGATGTATCAGGATGACAATACACAATCATCCAAATTCTGTCAAAAAGATCACAGAATGTAAATGTTACCATGACATTTTGTCTAACTTAGCAAAATAATACAAAAATTGTTATTCTCTACAAAGATTGGAAAACAGCAAGGGAAAAACTGACCTACTATCCCCCTAGCATCGATCAGATTTTATTATATTAAACCAGTTTAAGATTACAGTCTCTTCAAATGAACGTAAGAGTAAAATTTTAGGCTTCAGATCACTAAATGGAATTTTTTTTCCTTTAGTAAATAATACATTTAATATGTCAATTCTATTCTCAGTCCAGTTTTACCTAAAGACAAATCAAGACACAATACTATCAGAAAGGAAAGACGAGGGCAATTTAGATCTAAAATATAACCTCCAATCATCTTCAAAGGGAATGTTCATCAATAAGTCCATAGTCAGCACCCGGAAAAATGACTAAAGAAAGGAAGAGCGAGCCCTGGCTGGTGTAGCTCAGTGGATTGAGTGCTGGCCTGCCAACCGCAAGGTCGTCAGTTCAATTCCCAGTCAGGACACATACTAGGGTTGCAGGCCAGGTTTTGAGTTGGGGGCATGCGAGAGGCAACCGGTCGCTGTGTCTCTCACACATCAATGTTTCTCTCTTTCTCCCTCCCTTCCCCTTTCTAAAAATAAAATCTTAAAGGAGAAAAGAAAGGATAAGCCATTACAATACACATCCACCTGAAACAACTCCACCATGTCCACATCTCAACTTGATCTGTGCTGAAAGTCAAATCTCAGGTAGCTTCATCCATGTGTTCTTTTATCCTAGGATACAATAAAATCAGATTTAGCCTTTCATAAACTAGTTTCAGTAACCAACAATTTCTTAAAGGTGTTAACAGTAATCATCTTCCATTAGGGTGCCATTTAAAGTCTTTACCACATTTGGTTATTTCCATTCACTAAGATTTTCCTTTAATCCATTTCCTCAAAGAACATCAAATGACTTCAAATTCAGCCTACTTTTATGTTTTAGCATTAAGCAATATTAAATCCTAAACACTAAATCTCTGCTAATTTTAAAATACTGGCTCTATTTTGATAAACCCTTTTTTATTTCCATAGGTAGGTTCTCTTGAAAGCTTAGAAACTTATGATCTAGAATTCTACACAGGATCCTCATGTCCTACTTTTGTCTACAAAATTATGTACTACTTGTACCAAGGCAGGGCACACAAATGTCTGCTGCGCTCCACCAGCAGACTCTTACCTACCCTAGCACTAGCTTGGAACACTTTTTCTAAAAAGAGTGTGCACCCCAGGTTTTTTATTAGGGCACAACTTTGTTATCCTTACAAAATGTGTCATGCACCTGAAATATTAGTACAGTAGTACACAATTACAATTTAGAAATACACATATTTGTGCTCAATATTTTTTTAACTGTTAGGGATACGTGACCCCAAAATAATGAAAATTACTACCCTAGATTGTTTTCAAAACCCTGTTGAGTCTCAAATTCACCTGAGGTTTGGATGAAGTATGACCGTCCCCAAAAAACATGAATGCAAAACTATGTATACAAAATTCTGCGTGCAGTTTAAGGAGATTCATAGATTAATACAACCCAATGATCCAATAGGACCCATGGCCTGAGATAAAACCTTAAATATTGTATCAAATAGGACATAACAAAAATATCTTTTACATATTTCTACCTGCAGCTATCATTCTGTTGCATGTAATACTTGTTAGGTATCTGCTCCTAAAGTCATTTGCATTTTAACTTTGTTACTACCATATACATACTGCCTTTAGTCAAGTTAAGGCTGACAAGAATTGAACCATCAACCACACCAAACTAGGTTACTTAATTCTTAATGATACTAGGGCTACAAGAATTTTTAAATGTCTTAACTTTTTACAACAGTGAACATGCATTTTACACAGCATTAAATATACTGATCTTTACAATTTAGCCAAGTTCTACTTGCCAATATTTAGACTTTAAAAGGGGGGCTTATCTCAATACTTGAGTGCAGTGTTCAAAGTCAACTACAAGTAATATGACTAGGTTTAATGTACTACAGTATATAATCAACACTCATGAATTATCATGGGGAGCTCTTGCACATATGCATCCACTCAGTGACCCTGGTATTCGGATTTTAAAATCTCTAATAAAGTTCATACACAAAGACTGAATGACTTTACTATTTCTAAATCTAAAGAATAGATAATTCTCACCATAGCAATATAGTCAAATATTTTTTTTAAAAATCAGTAACTGCATTAAAAGAAAAGGTCCCCCACTCTTGGCTGGTGTGCCTCAGTGGCTTGAGTGTCGGCCTGCAAACTGAAAGCTCACCGGTTCAATTCCTAGTCAGGGCACATGCCTGGGTTGCAGGCCATGTTTCTCTCCCTCTCTTTCTCCCTCCCCCTCTCTCTAAAAATAAATAAAACCTTTAAAAAAAAAAGTCTCCAGTTGAATCTAAAAGCGTAACAAGACTATGACACCACTTTAGACAAAAGTAGAATGTTAATTTTAGGATAAAACTGGGTAAGAACCATGTGCAAGTTAATGTTGGATTTTACCCTCCCATGTCAAAACAAATTGTTAAAAGTGAAAAGGGCATGTCTAGCCACACCCTAAGTTTTTCCATGTCGTCAAGAAATGTAAACAGCCAATACCACATAAACTTTTCTGAGGACTTTTCATAAAAAATAAAACACTGTAGATGCAAAAGCCCATTCTTAATAATAACTGCACCTAATATTCTCCCCGTCTTTAAGTTAGAAAAGGTATCCTTTTCTACTGAGTACAGGAGTCTACTATCATTTATATATTACATAGTTTAGATATGTAATATATAAATTATATGAATAATAGGAACACACTAAGAAAGGAATGTTTAAAATATAAGGACATAATTCAGAAAGCATAGAGGCTGAACAGTGCTCCACAAAGCTATTTCAGTTACAACCTATGAATTGTAAAAACCCAAGAGAAATAGGACATTTTTAATAAAGGTTCATGCTGAAATACACCTTGCATGAGAGTCAACCCCAAAGGCAGGCTTCCTCGGAAACGGACACCCCTGGCAGTGAACTATGAAGGAATCACATTGTTATTCACATGCTCAACACAGGACGGGGTCAAACAAGAACATCAGAGACCTAAGAACAATATTCACACCTGAATTTGATCCTTTGCTTTTATGACAAAGACACACATTAAAGCAATAAATAAGCAAATATCACTACAGGTGATTCATAGCTGGCAAAATATGCAGGATACTTGCTAATAGATTCTCTTGAAGTGTTAAAAGAATGTCAACAGTATAAGAAAATAGTGTGTGAAGAGAATAACATCAAAAAGATTAAGGTCAAAAACTCAAAAGCCATCATTTCCCAAAGGAGCTTGAGAAACTGCCCACAAAAGCAAATATGTAGAACACTTGCAAACACACCACATTTATCCTTTCTGATGTAATACAATGCCGACTGGTGAACAAATGATGCAGGTTAACACAATATAATTTCAATTAACATTTAATTGGAAATAAGACACATTTTCAGCCGTGGATGGGTAGCTCAGTTGGTTAGAGCACTGTTCTTACACCAAAGTTGTGGGTTCAAGGCCCAGTCAGGACACATACAAAAATCAACAAAGTGGAGACCCAAGATGGTGGAGGGGTAGGTGGAAGCTATGATAACCTCCTCCCAGGACCAATCTGGCATTACAACTAAAATATAGAGAAGTCATCCTGAACAACTAAATGCTAGTTGGAGAGAAGCCTTATAACCAAGCACACACAGAAGAAGTCACATCACCAGAACAAGACTAGTAAAAAGTGCTGGGCTCCCACAAGTGGCAGCTGAGGTGGCAGCTGAGGTTCCAGAGGGATATTTGATTGGCCAGGGGGTTCACCCAGAGATATGCAGGGTCTAAACCCCAAGCTGGGCTCCCCTGCCTATAATATCAGACT
Organism: Mormoops blainvillei; assembly: GCA_004026545.1. Lineage (NCBI taxonomy): Eukaryota > Metazoa > Chordata > Mammalia > Chiroptera > Mormoopidae > Mormoops > Mormoops blainvillei. Next base: position 53,767 of record PVJD01000076.1, on the reverse strand, counting down.
GGAAAAGCAACCCACAAAACATCCCACTGTGAAAAGCAGCAGGGTTTCCGAGAAAGAGAGAGAGAGAGAGCGCGAGTGAGCACGCGTGCAAGCGCTCAAGGTACAGAGGGCCTCTTAAAGGGCCAATACACAAAATTACATTTGTAGCCACTTACCCTGGACTCCGACAGAGAAAAGGCAGAGTGGACAAGAGACCTGTGAAGAGAGTCTGGGGCTTGTGGATCTAGTTAGAGAACCAAAGAAACAGTCACCAGGATTCCTATGCTGAGTCATGCCCCATACCGCAGGGGCCATCCCTCTCAGGCAGAGCACTTCTCTCCAAGTGGCATCAGCCTAAAGGGAAGTAATAGCCACGCCAGCAGGAATTACTGTATTTCGCCATGTATAATGTGCACTTTTTTGCCCAAATTTTTGAGGGAAAAATAAGGATGTGCATTATACATAAGTAGTATTTGAAATGCCTTGTATCTGTTCGTGTGTTCTGTAATGATTTGTTACATAAAATTTCTTGTACCATAATATGTTCAAAAATAAATGCTGAAATTCCTTTCTAATGCAAAAAACAAGTACCTATATAAATATAAATAAATATTGAATTAAAAAATTAAAATGAAAGGTTTTTTCCTGAAAGTTTGTGCCAAAAATGTGGGTGCACAGTGTACACAGGAGCACAGTATACACAGCAAAATATAGTACTCTGCCCCACTATGTGACACTTAAGCTTGGCTGCTGAATACAGTTTGAGGCTAGGTCACTCATTAAGTTTAACAACTAAGGAAGTTCCCTGAGAGCTCTAAGACTTTAACTGCCCCTGGGCCCAGGGATGGTAAGCTGACGATGGTGCACCACACCATGATTCCTTCTGCACTCAAACAGGCATAGCAATCTGGAGCCACAATCTGGACTGCTGAAAGCTCCAAACCGGCTGCCCAGGGGCAGTCACAAGCAGTGTCTGTCAAAGGCCTACACCAGAGTCTTTGCAGGCCTACCTAATACATAAAAATACATAGAAGCAGCCAAAACGGGAAGACAAAGAAACAGACTCCAAATGAAAGAAAAGAATTCTCCAGAGGAAGAGCTAGATGAAAAGGAGGCAAGCAATTTTTCAGATAAGAGAGGTTAGAGTAATGATTATAAGGATACTCAAGAGCATGAAAAAAAACCCCACAGAAACCATAAAAAAGGACCGGTCAGAAAAAAAATTATGCAATATCTGAAATAAATAATACATAGAAAGGAATACAGAGTAGGTCAGATGAGCAGAGGATCGATCAATTTGGAAGACAAAGTACAACAAAACACCCAGGCAGAGCAGCAAAGAGAAAAAAGAATTTTTAAAAATGAGGAGACTTCAAGAAACATTTTGGACAACATGAAGCATAACAACATATCATATCTGCATCAAAGGAGTATCAGAAGGAGAAAAGAGTGAGCAAGGGATCAAGAACCTATTTGAAGAAATAATGTCCAAAAACTTCCCTAATCTGGTGAAGGAAAAAGACACACAAGTCCAGTAAGCTCAGAGAGTCTCATAAAAATTGGACCCAAAGAGGCCTACACTGAGACACATCATAATTAAAATGACAAGGCTTAAAGACAAGGAGAGAGCCCTGGCTGGTGTAGCTCAATGGATTGAGTGCCAGCCTATGAACCAAAGGATCATCAGTTTGATTCCCAATCTAGGGCACATGCCTGGGTTGCAGGCCAGGTCCCCAGTAGGGGGCGTGCAAGAGGCAACCACACACTGATGTTTCTCTCTCTCTCTTCCTCCCTCCTTTCCCCTCTCTAAAAATAAATAAATAAAATCTTTAAAAAAAAAGGGGGGGGGGGGAATCCTAAAAGCCACAAGAGAAAAGCAGGTAGTTACATACAAGGGAGCACCAATTAGACTGTCATTTGATTTCTCAATAGAAACATTTCAGGACAGAAGGGAGTGCTGTGAAACATTCAAGATGATAGAAAACAAGGACTTACAACGAAGGATACTTGCACCAGCAAGGCTAACATTTAAAATCAAAGGACAAACAAGGAGCTTCCCAGACTAGAAAAAGCTGAAGGAGTTTCTTAACACCGAACCAGTACTGCAACAAATGTTAAAGGCTTCTTAAAAGGAGGAGGAGGAGGGGGGTGGGGGGGGAGAAGAATGGGGAGGAGGGGAGGGGAGGAAAGATTGAGCAAAAAGGAAAAAGGATTTGTGGACATGGACAACAGAATGGTGATTGCAGGGAGGAGGGGGGTATAAAAAGACTAAATGATAATGGAAAAAATAAAATATTTGGAAACACTAAAAAAAATTAAATTAAAAATTCCAGAAGTAAACAATTCATAATCTTTAAATTACAAAAAAAAAAAACCCAATAAATTCATAAGTGAAACCACAAATCGATGTTTGTTTCCCACTCTCAAATCAATGCATAAAACCTTTTTTAAAAACATAAATTTTCAACATGTGTGATTTTCATGACTCATGTATTGAAAATTTGCAATAAAAATAGGAAACTAAGGCTTTGATTTTCCATCACATCTGTGGACCTTCCACCCAAGTTAGCATGCCAGATATTATAAAAATTCAATTATGAATAATTTCCACCTTCCAGCTCTTCTGCAAAACCATAAATCCACAATATGAACATTTAATTCTGGATTCCCAACACCATCTGCTTTTCAAAATTCTAAAAACTACACATTACTTTTTTTTTTACATCACAGTTACACACAAGTCGATGTTTTACATCAGATAGCAATGAAACCACACATCCTAAATATAAAGAGCAATGAAGGTATGATGAGTATGGAAACAGAAAAGTACTTCACACACAGAAAATGTTACCTGATCAAAAAGCATAAGAGAAGGTATTCATATGAGAAGTTACTACAAAAATGTAAACTAAAATCACAATAACCTCTACACACTCACTACAATGGCTAAAACTAATATGACTGACAATGCTGAGTGCAGACAAGAATGCAGAGCAACAGAAACCACACACACTGTTCATGGGAGCATAAAGCAGGATACTTTGGGAAAACTGTTTGACAGTTTCTAAGAAATATACATATACACTATACTCAGTAATTCCACTCCTAGACTTTCCCCCAAGAAAAATAAAATGCTTAAATGGTCTGTACAAGAATTTTCACAGTAGCTTTACTCATAGCACCCCAAGCTACTCCAGGGTTGTATCAATTAAGAGACTGGACAAACAAAACATGGCACATTCATTTAATAGTTATGCCAGACAGCAATAAAAGACAAGCAGCTACTGGCATACGCAACAACACAGGAGTCCGAAAAACACTATGTTGAGTGTAAGAAACTAGAGGCAAAAAAGAGTATATATTTTAAGTGTCTAATTATGTAAAATTCAACAACAGGCAACACTGACTTATCGTGATTAAATAATACTGGTTACCTCCAATGTAGGGTGATGTAGGGTGACTGACTGGAAAGTTCATAAGATCTGAAATGTATGAAAACTAACACTGTCAAATCAAACAAAAAATCTCAAATTTTGAGTGACAGGCTAGTTGAAATGTTTAAAAAGCAGGATTTAAGTTTTAAATTGATGAATCAAAAAGATTAAAACTCATGTAGCAACTCAAAATTAAGAAATAAGTACATAAAATAAAGTCCTGTTCAAGTAAATAGGGAAGAATAATCACATAAATGTTAACATTGAAATCCAAAATATACTAGAGAGAAAAAAAAGACTAACTTTTTTTTAGCCACAAGGAACATTTTTTTTCAGCTTTATTTATGGCGACTAGATTTTTCAGGAAAATAATTTGCTGATATAACAGAATATATAACCTTCTCCAAAGGTCATAAATATTTGCTGAAGTTATTATAGAAATGTAAAGTTCAGCATAGACTCACATGAAATCTAATAAAGTACAAGTTGATAACTTTTATTAAATATATTCAATTAATAACTTTTAAAATAGTATTAACTCAGATTCAATGGTCCAGACCTGTATGTATATGCGGTATTTGCCAAGTAATTGTGATGGTAAACAAAGGATTGGGAGTGAAAGACAACAAAAATGTTCAAACTTAACTTATTTGCAAATTCCTATAGAGCCATTTCAGTCTTTAAAAGGCAGCATTATCCTCTTGTGATGACCTAAGATTTCTGCAGCATCACTCTCCAAAAAGACAAAAAAGACAAAAAAAAAAAAAGGAGCCTATCCTTAATCACTATGCAATCAGCGTTGTTTTAAAAACAAGTTGGACTATAGTAACAATAAATTATTTCTCTAGTTCAAGATAATACATGATTATTACAAACTTACCTGTATAGCCTTCATTATTTTCTTTAAAAGTTCAATACGTCAAGGAAGTTACTGTCCCATCAAAGAATCACTGTCAGTTATTTAATGTACAACCACATTCATATATAACACTGGGAACAGTTATCAAATGATAGTCAATGGTTTATTTTTCACCATATATTTAAAACCACTTAAAAACAGCAGCTACAGTTACTTACTTTGAAAATCACATGTAAATCAACTTACAGGAAAAACATTTCTTGTGGAATCCATGAAATGGATTTATGCAGTAATAAATAATATCATAGTGTTGTAAGCATGAGAAATTACTCAGGCGTCAAACAAGTACAATCTGCACTGTTCCGTGCTGACCACTTATTTAAATCTATTTAAAAATAGGGTGGAAACAGGTGCTGAACAAAATCAGTGATAAGGCAAGATGGTGAACAACAGTGAGAACTCTCTTTATCTAGTGCTTCATTTAGCAAGTCCTCAATTGGGGAACTCGATCTGAGCGGAGAAGTTATAGTAACTTCTAATTAGAAGTGTATCACCTAACTATATTTACATGAAAAATACAAGAATACATTAACGTTGTTAACTGTTTTAATGCACTGTCCTGAATACAAGTTGCCAATATATGTTTTAAAATATATTTTAAGGGGGAATTTTTAAAAACCTCACATTTTTAAAAAGCACAAAACTTAAGGTTTATCAACAACCACTGAGTTTGAGAAATATGGAGCATACAACCCAAATTAACAGAAAACACAAAAATAAGGCATTTAAAAAAGCACAAAATAGTCATGAATCTTACTTTTCCAACTTTTTGTGCCTCCACATTATCTATAAATTCAAGAAACTTCCATCATCAAAAGGTCCAAACCTGACGTCTACTATTTCTAATCGGAGCCCAAGAGGACGTCTGGTCTCCCGTGATGATCCATAAGTTATCTCCTACGTAGTGTGTGAGCCTTAGAACTCCCTGCAGATCATACTCACTTTTCCCATTTTCAGTCAACACCAGAAAGTATTAAAACTTCCCAATAATTTTGCATCGATTATACTCAACTAAAACAAAACTGTGTGGTATAAATAAATCTCATTTTGATTCTAATAACTTCAGTGTGATGTTGGAAAAACTGCCTGTTCTCTTATCCAACAAAAGTGCAGTAAACATGTGTAGGAGTCCCTATGCCTTCTGGAATTCACAGTAGTGCCCCTCAACATTTCAGAGGGTCCAAGAATTGTAGAAAGATGATTTGGTTTTTTTTTTAAGGTTTTATTTATTTTTAGAGAGAGGTGAAGGAAAGGAGAAAGAGAGGAAGAGAAACGTCAATCAGTTGCCTCTCACATGTCCCAACAGGCTGCAACCTAGGCATGTGCTCTTGCCTGGAATCCAACCAGTGACCTTTCACTTTGCAAGATGAAGCCCAACCAACTGAGCCATGCCTGTCAGGGCAGATGATTTAATTCTAACAGAAACAATTATAATAACTTCTACAGTATCCGAAAGAAAGAGTAGAGAGGCTTTTAAACATATTCCCAAGTAAAAAATTCTGGAGTTAATGGAAGGCACAAAATATGGGGGTGGGGGCACATTACTACTGAGACAAAACAAAAACTTGAAATAAATCTGGAGTTCTGACGTTCTAAATTATTGGGGGGTAGTAATCATCTTGTTACATCAAAATGAAAAATATGAAACAAAATTATATCAAAGTTAAAAATCAGACTCATCTCTCATTTTCTAAGGGACATTTTCTTCCTATAATAAAGTGGCATGCACAAGGCAACCTTTCTGTCTCAAATGACATTTTTATTGCTTTAATAAATACTATACAGAGACATAGCTTGTTTACGACCATTAATGTGACATCTAATTATTCCCCCCTTCTGTGTGTATCAATCTTTGTAGATAGATCATGCCACCATTACCTTCTGCCTCATCTTACTGGCCCAATTTGCTTACAGTTTTTATTCTGTCTCTCCTTTAGTCAAATCTCTATGAGCAGTTAAAAATATTTTCTAAAACGTAAACTAGATCATATCACTATGTGGTCCAAGTCCTTCAGACCATTTCTAATTCATCAAAAAAAGTCTGAACTATTCACCAGGGCATATGCTGTCAATCTATTGGGTTAGCCAAAAAATTCATTTAGTTTCTTCCATACAACGGCTCTAGTATTGCCTTCTCTTTAACTTCATTTCAAACAATTTTGTTAGATTGTGTTATGACAGGTGTCATTATCAGTACACATTTAAAAAAATCAAAATAGGTGAATTTTTGTGTAGCCATTTTAATAGTGAAGATGGAACATACTTAGCCTATTACACTTTATTACTTCAAGAAAGGCAAAAATGCAACTAAAGCTCAAAAATTTCTGCTGTGTATGGAGAAGGTGCTGTGACTGATCAAGAGTGTCAAACATGGTTTGTGATGTTTCTTGGTCCCACTGACATTCTGGCCGAATAATTCCTTGCTCCGGGGCTGTCTTATGCATTGGAAGATGTTTAGCAGCAACCCCGGCCTCTACCCACTAGAAGCCAATGGCAGAGGATAGCGGACATACTCAAACTATCCAAATCAATAAAGTTATTGGTGAAAATGAAGTGTCTTATTTTACAGAATAAACATAACAGACTTTTTGGTCAACCCAATACATCACCACCCCTCCCTCCATAAGGAGATAATTAGTTGGAGGTAAGGGGTAGGGGATGGCAAAAATCTTAACCCCTTATATATTAAAACACAGATAAAAGACACATCTACAATACAGAAACAGCTATCTGGGGTATTAAAATTTCATTAGAGGGTTGAGTCAATTAAAAAAAAATGTTCAGCCCTGACTGGTGTGGCTCAGTGGATTGAGTACTGTCCTGCAAATGAAAGGGTCACCGGTTCAATTCCCAATCAGGGCATATGCCTGGGTTACAGGCCAGGTCCCCAGTTGGGGGGCGTGTGAGAAGCAACCACACATTGATGTTTCTTTCTTTCTCCCTCCCTTCCTCTCTAAAGATAAAAAAGAAAAAATATATTTTATATATATAATATATATATAGTAGATAAATAGACAGTTGAGAAACCACCTCCCTTGTTCACTCAATTCCATACACAATAGACATTTTCCCCTTCCTTGCATTATATGATAATCCCCTCACAGTGAACTGGGTTCAACTCAACACCTCCAACTTTGCAAGTCCCCTCCTTTTGATCATTCAAATGTCTCCTTAGAGCAGCCTCTCTGACCATCTTATCTAAAACGGACATACCTGGCCCTGACCAGCTCAGTGGGTTGGGTGTTGTCCCGCAAAGCCAAAGGGTCCAGTTTGATTCCAGTCAGGGCACATGCCTGGGTTGTAGGGCAGGTCCCCAGTTGGGGGTGTGCGAGAGGTAGCCAATCGCCTGATAGATGTTTCTCTCCCTTTCTCACTCCCCTCCCTCCAAAAATAAGTAAAATCTTTACAGAAACAGGGTATGTTCCCACAACCCACAGTAAGATATTCACAGTGCCTACCAGTGCCTACCAGTGCCTAGAACAGTCTCTAGTACTGTCATAGTATGTGCTCAATAAATATTTGCTAGTAAGCCTAATAATTACAATATATGATGAGGCAAAACAGTGTTTCTTCTCCATCATAATTTGGAGAACATTCACAATTACAATAAATATTAAAGTATAAGGTGGAGATTCCTGTTTTTCAAATAGCCAAATGCACTCATTCAAGTCCTTGAGTATAAATGTATCTATTATTGTAGTAAGTTACTAAACTAAGACAAATTTTTTAATTAAAAAAATTTTCATTTTGATACGAAGACTTCAAATTTATGTAATAATTTACTAAATAATGAACCACAACTCTTTGGGAATGAACACAAGTGTTTGATTTTTTACTAATTCCAGGAAAGCTAATATAAAATATAGCCTAGAACCTCATCCTTCCTTGCTTTATAAATGAAGTACAATAGAACCCCTTTATCCACAGTTTCACTTTTCCTGCAGTTAACCGTGGTCTGGAAACAAAGTAAAAACAAATCCAGAAATAAACAATGTTTTAAATTGTGTGCTGTTCTAAGGAGTGTGATGAAATCTCATGCCATCCCGTTCTGTCCCTTCTGGAATGTGACTCAACTTTGTCCCACGTGTACCTGCATATGTATATGCTCCCCACCCATTGGAAGCTGCCTAGATTATCGGTTCACCTGTTGAGGTTATCATTGCTTGTGTTCAACTTACTCTTATTTAATAGCCACAAAGTACAAAATCAGTGATGCTGGCAATTCAGATGCCAAGGAGCCATAAAGTGCTTAATTTTTTAACTTTTTTTTAATCCTCACCTGAGGATGTTAACTGATTTTAGACAGTGAGAGACACATCAGTGTGAGAAACACTGACTGGCTGCCTCCCATATGTACCCCGACCACAAACCAAATCTTCAACCTAGGTATGTGATTTGACCAGGAATCAGACCCACAACCTTTTGGTTACAGGATGAGCCACACTGGCCAGGGCATAATTTGCCTAATTCGTAAGTTGAACTTTATCATAGATATACATATTTAGGAAAAAACATTGTATATATAAGGTTCAGAATTATCCGCAGTTTCAAGCATTCACTAAGGGGTAGGCTACTTGGTCAGAGCAAGGTTAATAAAGCCCATTTCCCGTTGTTGGAGAAATGCAGAATATTCTTAAATGGAAGATTTCTAAATTTGAGTCTAATGTCCTCCTTCTTGAACACAAAAGAATTAAAACTAAGCCATTATTAAACTCAGTATAATGTGTCATAAGGCAAATTGTTAATGTTCACTATACCATATAGAAACCCTAAATATATAACTTCTGACATATTAATATTTATTTACTAAAACAGGCATTAGCCCTGGCTGGTGTAGCTTAGGGGATTGAGCGCCGGTCTGAAAACCAAAGGGTCGCTGGTTCGATTCCCCAGTCAGGGCACATGCCTGGGTTGCAGGCCAGGTCTCCAGTAGGGGACGTTCGAGAAGCAAGTGTACATTGATGTTTCTCTCCCTCTTTCTCCCTCCCTTCCCCTCTCTCTAAAAATAAATAAAATCTTTTTAAAAAATAAAACAGGCATCACATAAATCATAGTAATATAATTTAATATTGAAAGCATAAGACTATAGGTCTCTAATTCCTGGAATTCTCACTGGCAACTTTATAGACTTCAAAGATCTCCTAAGTTCAATCATATAATTTCTATTCCTAATTTTTACCCGCAACAATGTTTTAATCAACACTTTGATTTACTTTATTGACTTTATGCACTTAGTTGAGATATACAAGGAACAAAGTTACGATCTTGTCCACAGTTAAGACAGGCAGCATCTTAAATTTTATCATATAAATATAATCACACACATGCTTCATAACACAGGTGAAAACATACTATAGAGCATATGAAATGAAGAGGGAAACATCAATTAAACACTGGCCCAAAAAGATCTGACACATACCTAACAGTGCCAAACCAATAGGTGTAAAATGAATGAGGACTCCCACTCATACACATTTATTTGAAATAATATCCCAGATACAGTAAGAAAATAAGCAAATGGTCACATACTGCAGCCAATCGCCTGACAGTGTACTTGCATATGAATTAAGAATATAGCTCTGGATGGAGTGATTCAGTGGACTGAGTGCCAGCCTGCGAGCCAGAGGGTCACCGGTTCAACTCCCAGTCAGGGCACATGCCTGGGTTGCAGCCAGCTCCCCAGTTGGGGGTGCGCTAGAGGCAATCACACATTGATGTTTCTCTTTCTCTCCCTCAAAATAAATAAAATCTTTTTTTAAAAATGCACGTGCGTACGCACGCACGCACACACAAATACGCTTGTATCAAACTTCTGAAAGCATACACAATAAATTTAATCACAGTTGTTGCCCCTGGACAAGAGAAGCGGGGTGACTGGTGGACACATAGGGCGATTTAGTTTCACTGTGCACAAATTTTTATTTCCATATTTGTGTACCAGACACACACAATTCAAAGAATTCAAAACAATTAGTTTACACATCGACATCATATGAAGGTTAGTTAAACGTACAATGGTGTGATAAAGATTATTTCTAGATCTCAAAGGAGGGTCTGAATAATGACAAAATAGGGCCTATTTAGGTAACTTTACATTTGAGGAATAAGAGAGGTTAATCCAGCGCTGGTTTCTGCATTTACTCATGCTGTCTTTGACCAAGTATGAATAAAACAAATAGCCTTCAATAAATCCTATTTCTTTAACATGCTTGTTCCTGTAACCAATGAATGTGACCACAGTGTTCTACCAGGCCTTAAAGGATTAGATGTATTCCAGCATGAGTCTCAGTCCATCACCAGAACCTTCCCATTCTACCTCAACGGTCTCGTCTGTAAATGTTTAGGGGCTATCTCAACTCCCTAACCTATATAAATTTTGCACTGGTGAACTATTCATGTCTTACATTTTCATTCATTCATTTATTGCTCACTTTGTTAATAACAACCAAAATTCTTGAGGCAAGGCCTTTTCCTAAGCACCACTTTCTATGCTCAATACCCTTTCCAGATGTCACAAGGACCCAATGCTTCCCATCCTGACCTTGCTCCTGTAACTACTCCTGGAAGATGGCAGAACCAAAACTACCTGCCATTTCGTTGAAACACCAATCATCCCTGCCTTCTTTCTGCCACATAACCCTCCCCATTTTCATATTTAATCAATCTATCTTGATTTCTACTGTTCTTCTCCGGTCCTGCCACCATGTGCCAACTATTTCCTTTCTCTACAGTAAGAGTACTACGTGTACATCTTCCCACAATCTAGTTAAACCTGCTGAAACACAAATCTGACTACCATCGTTCTCCTGCCAAAAAATTCCTGGTGTCTCCTTACCGTGGAATAGTATCTAACACCTTTTCCCAGTCTCTCTTCAGGTAATTACCAGCTTCATGCACATGTATCAGGACCCAGCCTTCATTCGTAAGAGGCCCTCTCTGATAGTGCCTGCTACCAAAACAAGATATAACTGATGTCAATGATAAGCACACTAATTCAACCCCTTTGGTTGTAAATGGCCCTCTCACCCTCCCCAACCCCCAGTAAGAATATCCTTACTCATCCTCTGTAAATTTTTCCCAACTAGTTTATCTTAGGCCCCCTTCTCTTCTCCAAACTACCTGTAACACTCAATTTTGGACAAGAAGTTTCATGTGTCAAGACATTAAGTATACCCAGCATGTCTACTGAGCTGTACACTGAGCAGGTTACTTTTTCAAATGGGTCATGGGTATTGGATAACCAACTGCATAGTGCTCTAAGCAGCCAATCACACAAAATGCACTCTTAATAACAAGATTCCAAGATTCCTTTTGAATGCCCTTGTACTTTCTTAAATTTTTCCTTTCTTCTGCCTGCTTCCGATCCACGCAAATGTGGTGCAAGTCTCAACCTGATTATTAAAAGGTGCGACCCCTATTGGTGCCAGCATTCTCTGACTTTTCCCTTTGGCCTTATTGTAAATAATGTACTGTATTCTCGCCTCTTAAGAGTGGCGTTGCTCACAAAAACACCTGTACCTAACCCACATTGGCTGCTTTAGCCATAAATGAAGCAAACTTTCTGAATGAAGCTGATATTCCATGTCGCCCATACCTACAGAGAAAGTCATTTATAACCTATGACCACTTGTGGCATACACTAACCTATGCTATTTCCAAATAGAATAAAGATACAATCCGTTATAATTCGCTCACAGGCCCCTTACATTTTTTTAAATGCTTTATTGACCAAATATAGTGTTAGTACATATCCAAATATCACTTAACAGCAACAAAGCATGTACATTAAATTAGCATTTTAATATCTTAGTTATTTTTAACAACGTAACTGAGTGCCAGCCTGTGAACCAAAGTGTCACTGGTTCAATTCCTAGTCAGCGTACATGCCTGGGTTGCAGGTCAGCTCCCTGGTTGGGAGCATGCCACACACAACTACACATTGATGTTTCTCTCCCTTTCTTTCTCACTCCTTTCCCCTTCCTCTAAAAATAAATAAATAAAATCTTTAAAACAAAATAAAGCAACTCATTATAGTACTGGTACCCACACTACTGTGTGCGTGTGCACTTACGTACTATGTTGAAGAAAGTAACTACTAAAGAACACAGGAGAAAAATTACAGTTAACTGTCAAAATGAATTATCAGTGTTCACTTAATGATAACCCCGCCAAGAGCAATGCTAGGCAAAAAATTTATGGAAAACTTACACAAATGAGTTCAAACTACTAGCTAATGGTCTTAAAAACCAATTCTCTTCACATCCTACTAAGTATAAAGATAGAAATTTCACCATGGTTTGAGTAAAAAAGTGTATTAAAATATATTTATATTACATATACTGTATATTCGCTATATAGAAATAAATTACATTAGAACTTTGGCTAACTTCACTTGACTCCATTTGTCCTCCAAAAGCAGTTAGACAATATACACATCATTGTAATATGTTGATTACTAACCAAGATTATACCATAAGGTAATCTAGAAAAATTTTTAATTTTTCAAATATTGTATTATACACTTATCTCCCAACTTTTCCTCAGCTCTCTGAGGTCAAGGAAAGAAGAAATGGTAAAACAGGATAGTTTCAGGGAGATCCCCAAATATAGCTTCTGGGAGATGGTGGCACTGCCATTCTTCCTGACCTGCACATATTGACTTCCATTAGTAAAAAGCTAAAATGCAAGGAATGTCTACTGTATAACTAAAAAATGTTAACTTAATCTTTTTAGGAACATTTCAAATAATTTTAAAGGCCATCCAGAAAAGCAAACAATGTCTACTTTATAGGTAATTTTTAAAATCTCTACAATCTACCGAATTAAACAGTAATAAATGTAAACTTAAAGACCAAGATAAAAGAATAACAGGGCAGGTAGAAAGGAATCAAATCACCTTTAGGAACCCTCTTAGAGTATTAGAATAAAATTACCTACTCTCATATTGGAACTATTAGGACAAAAGACCAAGTCAGAAAAATGTTTCTTCAAACTACGTATTATGCAACTTACTCACCAAATATTTGTTCAAAATAATTTCTCAATATTTTGGGGCACAATACCCAACTTATTCACTAAAGCTTCTGAGGATTAGGTGTGCCCTTCATAACAACAGACAAGTTTTACTGAATTATTTCTGTTGGACACCATGAGCATTTTTGTCATTTTCAGTTTCAATTACTAGGATTACCATCATTCGACCTTCGCTGTCTGCAGATGTGTATATGATGATCCTATATAAATGTGTATAGATAGCCACATCAATGTGAAGTTGCTGCATTTTCACAGCAAACCCTTATTAACATTTCCTGATAAGTTGCTCTTAACTGCCAACTTACCCCACTTTTCTTTTTCCTAATTGTCTCTTCAACGTATTAACAAGATGCAAGAAAAAAAAAACGGAAACTTCTAAAACCAGCAGCCTTCACATTACACTCAATTAGAAAAAAGTAACTTCCCTACAGCCCTGGTTGAATGGTTCAGTTGGTTAGAGCATCATCCTACTAAAACCCACCCAGGGTTGTGGGTTCAATCCGTGCTAGGGGTACATGCAAGAATCAACCAATGGATGCATGGGTGACTGGAACAACAGATTGATGTTCCTCCCTCCCTCCCCCAGCCTCTGAAAATCAACAATTTTTTTTTTTTTTACTTTCCTAGAAAGATATGATTACGGAATGATGTTCCAACTGAGCCACACCGGTCACGGTGGCTGTAATTTTTTTTAATTTAAAAAAGTTTAAGAACTCCTGAGATTGTTACTCCCAGTTGTTAAACACCTTTCTTCTACCATATCAACTTAAATCACTCTCCAGCCTGAGAGGTCAGGACTCCCATCCATCATCCAAAATTACTTGCTTTTCATATTCTTTCTCTTTGTCTAAGTACTTTCTTTTTAGACATACTTCTATTTAGTCATATGTAGGAGTACACTTTCTCCCAATTCTATTAAAACAGGGGTATACTCATTCTCTGTTGGCTGTTCTTGTTCTGACACAAAAATGCTGTTGTCTTAAGAATTCACTGCTTCCCAAAATTTCTCCAGCCACCTGCCAGAGTCCAAGCTCAAGACAGGGAACACTAGTTATTCAGATATAAATGCTCAATTACTATTTATTGAATGAAAAGCCACCTGCAATTCTCAACCACACACTTCATCTGGTAGTGAAAACTAGAGTCTTTACTCTGTGCCATCACTTCATATTTTTCTGCTGGATTTTCCCTCAGACTGGATCAAAAATTAATGTGTGCCAAACATTGTTCTATGACAGAGAACACTGATAAAAGATGAATAAAATGTAGGCACAACAAATGAACTAGCATATACTGACAAAGTGATAGCAATGACAAGAAGTGATGTGTCCTACTAGGAAAATGCTCATTCTTTAGAGCCCTACAAAAAATATCTTGGGAGATGGAGGAAACATCAAAGTATTTAGGGAGCTAGGGGTGGAGGGTGGATGAGGCTGGAAAGGTCAAATGAGAGCACATCAAATAAAGCTCTGTGCCCTACAATGTAGCTGGACTGGGATTCAGATGAAAAACGACTGCATGTGAAGGACAGGAAATGTGACCTAATTCACATTTCAAGAGCATGCAGCAGATATTAAATGTAGAATAAATTGCAAAAGGAAAAGGACCAGTCAAGGCACCACAAGTCACCTTCAAAAATACATGGTAGTACCCTGAAAGGGAACACTTTTACCAGACAGGTTGTGTAGTTTTTAAAATCCTAACAAACCACCATAGGTATTCAAAACCAAAATATGTAAAATCCAACAGAGTCTATCTTCCTCACTCTCAGGCAGCCACACTCATCCCACCCCAATCTCCACTTACCTTCCTTGTCTTTTAATGGTATCTTCATCACTCCACCTTCCAAACCACAAACTCCTAGATTACTGCATCTCCCTTACTCCCAACAAAACCACCAAGTTGTTATATGCTCTACCTCTGAGTTACTTCTGTCTGGAATCTGAGATCCTTTCAAATATCACCAGGGGGGTGGGGAGAGTGGACTGATGTTCTATGTTATGTGGTCCCTCTGCTTTCTATTTCTGATCGTTAGTCTTGTCCAACACTTAAAATAACAGTCCTGATACCAAGTCACTAAAAGGTCAATCTCGAAGTTCAGCTTAGATTATCAGTAATCGGTTTTATCTAAACTTCTTGCTGTCTCCACTCTTACGTTCCTTCCCCTGGATAGGTTTTCCCCTGAACTGCTTAGGACCCTGGCTCAGTGACATTCTCATTAACCTTTTGACCAATCCCTAACCTCTCCCTCCAGAAGAGGGTGAAAGAAAAATATGATAACTAGCAAGTACATACTCACCTTTAAGATCTGCTCAAAAGTTACCATCTGAGTGAAGTCTTCCCAACAGAGGTGGATATTTGCTTCTAGGTTTTCAGCATATTTGCAATTCCATCCATTACTATACCAACTGGCCTAACAGTTTGCTTACAGCTCTACAGATACCAAATAAACTCCAAATCCCAACAGTGCAGGGACCACATTTTGTTCATTTTTTGTAATCTTATCAATAAACAACCATCTGTCCTACAGTTCGTATCATTCATTCACTGAACACTTAATAAAGACTTGCTGGAAAATGAGGAAAAATTACTCAATAATAAATAAGATCCCTACTGTTAGAGCCGATATCCGGGAAAGCAGTAAACAAATAAATGAACATGAAAACTTCACACGAAGGTTTTAAGAGAAATCATGAATGACAAAATTTATTTATGAAGACTGTACCAAGTAGATAATAAACACAAAAACAGTAATAAAGGTGAAATGAATAAAACGTAAGCTTAATGTGTACAATTTATCTCCTGAGAATTGGGTGCTCCAATGCCTCTTATACACTCCTGTAGAAGCACCAATTAATTCTACCATAAGAAAGGGTCTCATCCTGACATCTAATGGTGAGTATGTACTTAACAAACTTCAAAGTTCAACCTCAAGTTATTTAAAGAGGGAAAAAAATTACATAATTACAGACCATGTAAAGTAATGAAAAAGTTTGACAAAGTTACTATTCTAAACCAGCACTGCTCAAAGGAAAAATGCAAACATATAAGAAATTTTAAATTTCTTAGAGGCTACATTAAAGGGGAAAAAGCAACAGATGAAATTAGCTTAATAGTATACATATTTTATTTAACCCAAAATAGTCAAAATATTATCAATATGTAACCACGTAAAAAGTATAGATATCTTACATTCATTTCTTCACACTTTGCAATTCTGTGTATATTTCACACATCTAACTGGTAAATTTTCTTGAATACCTGTGTATTTAGAATTCATTAAATTTAGATGCACACATCTACATTGTTCCAAGTATGCTTAATACTTGATAGCTGAATTAAAGTTAGTCACCGTCGCACTGGTCCTATTCCTAAGCTTGACTGACACAATGGCCACCACACAGGACAGCATGCTCCCACAGGGCTCTTACTGCATCCACTTTCTTCATCATCACAGCTCCATTTTGCCAGCAGACACTAAATCAAACTGGATGTTGTCCCTCTATCTCCTGACAAAGACATTTTTTTAAAGATTTTTATTTTGAGAAAGAGGGGAAGAGAGGGAGGAGAGGGGGTGAAACATCAATGTGAGAAACACTGACAAATTGCCTCTTGTAGGTGCCCCACCCAGGGACCGAACCTGCAACCCAGGCATGTGCCCTGACTGGGAATCGAAACGGCGACTTTTTTGCTTTGCAGAATGACTCCCAACCAAGGCACACCAGTCAGAAACTGACAAAGGTATTTTCTAGTCCCCTTATCTAAAACAGTCGCTGTCATTTTCTCTACCCTTGTGACATCAAGTTATTATAACTGTTTGTCACTCTTTGTCCCTGTAGATTGACAACGTGTGCCACAGGAGCTGAGGGGCTACTTTGTGCACAGCCATATCTCAAGTGCCCCGACTGCAACAAACTGTCAATATAGCAACTGCAGAAATCCAGTATTGAGTATTCGAATGCTGCTAAGGTACAGGGGTGGGTGGTGGGTAAAAGTAGGTTCACAGTTCTGAGTATGTGAAACTTCATTCATGTATTATCATTTATTAATGTATTATTTGTTACAACTGTAAACTTACTTTTGCCCACCCCTGTGTTGAACATGTATATGATACTTAACATGTATATGGCCTTTAAAAAAAATAACTAGAAACTGATTGTGACAGGTAGCTCTCTTCCATATTGGTCAAGTAACTGCAAAATAACCCAAATTATGAGATTGGTAATTTCAGCCAAACTTCAGAATACTTCATTCATGCATAGGTCTACAAGATCATATGAGCCACTATATCTTAGTTTACCTTACATCTAACACTTGTAGCACAAACACTAGGATATAGATTAAACTTATTCCTAAAATAAAAGCACATTACTTTATTTTGCCATGCATAATGCACAGTTTTTGCCCAAATTTTTAAGGGAAAAAACAGGGATGTGCAGTATACATGGGTATAATGATGGCATGCCATAAGTATGATAATGGACATAATAATCCCATGTATAATGTGTACAAAAACATGGGTGCACATTACACACAGGAGTGCATTATACTCAGCAAAATATGGTATATAATTTGCATTATACATGGGTAGAACTAATTCCCATGTATAATGTGCACCCTTGTTTTGTCCCTCAAAAGTCTGGGCAAAAAAGTGCACATTATACATGGCAAAATATAGTAGCTTTATTTAGAGGCAAAATAGTCTGAATACACATTTTCTGTATTATACTTGCTGCTCCCCAAATTTGGAGCATGTCATTTTCCATAAACTTATGATCTTCTTCTTACTGATATTTTAAAAGGTTTAATAGTTCCAGGTATATGTGTGGCTAACACACAAACAAAAAAGGTCTTTTCAGTTTTCCTAGTTATAATATTCATGGGTAAATATAAATAGTGGCAATAGTTCACATATAAATCTAAAACGTTTCTAGTAGGATAAAAGTGGAGCTGTGAGATATGGAAGGGGGAAAGCAGTAAGTACAGAAAAACCATAATCTGAATGAGAAAACATCAACAATGTATAAATTTGGAAACAAACTCAAGACAGTTTCCTTGTCAAAATTTATATTTTTCTGCATTCATATGCCTAAAGTTTAAGCCCTGACTTATGTAGAGATATAACACACAGTAGTCGAAGGAGTTAAAATAATTTCCTGACTTCAGAAAACAAGTAATAAATTGAACAGAAAAAAAAAACACCCAAATTTATCAAGATACATAGCCACATAAATTGTTTTAGTAGGTGAAACAGTTTTACTCTGATTAGCCTGCATGAGAATTCCTCCCTTGGAAAATAGGTTAAGTAAGTCCCCTTTAGGCCCTGGCCAGGTAGCCCAGTTGTTTGGATTGTGGTCCCATACACCAAAATACTGTGGGTTTCATTATCAGTCAGGGCACATACCTAGGTTGCAAGTTCAATTCCAGTCGGACCAGTACAGGAGGCAAACAACCTACGTTCTTCTCTCACATCAATAATTGACAAACATAACATTGGGTGAGGATTAAAAAGAAGAAAAAGTAAAAACGAGTTCCCACAAAAAAGGTCAGGTTGTAATTTAATCCATCAAAATGGTGTCAATCTACTCATTTTCCAGGATAGTAAGCAAAGACAAGGACAATTTGCTAGCACCTTGAACAGGCATAATAAGTATGTTCAAATATACCAATACAGATATGGATTAGTATATTGTTTCATTTCTCATACTGATATGAATAGTGGAAAATTGGATAAGTAAAAAACCCTTTACAAAATTTTCAGGACGTAATTTTCTATTACCTCTTCACTTGAATTAACTAGGCTTGTGAACACAATAAAATCACAGTTCAAAAAAAGCTTTAAAAAATACATATTCTGTATAAGATTTAGCACTCAATGGCAATGACACTGCCTAGTCAAAAATAATGAAGTCTGTGGATTACTTCTCAGGTGGCAGTGGCTGGAAGAGTCCTGTGAGGTCTGGATTGACCAGGGATCCTAAACAACACAAAATGTACCAGGACAGCCATTATGTCACCAAGAAAATAAATCAACCTACCCAAAATACTACTGTGCCTCTTTGGAGAAACACTTTAGAACAGGGGTTCTCAAAGGAAGATCCCGAAACCCATCAGTATCCCCTGGGAACTTAACAGAAATGCATATTATTTACGCCCTCTTGGGACCCGCTGAATGGAAAACTCTGGGATTAGCGCAAAGTCTGTTTGAATGAGCCCTCCAGGGGATTCTGAGTCACTAAGAACAAACAAGATAGAGATGTCCAAGGTCTTTTACCTTACAGCAGGGATTTTGTTCTCCCACTGCTGTTACATTAGCCCTAGGAAAGGGTCCAGTACACAATAGAAACCCTCGATACATAATGGTACAGTGAATACATACATACAGGGAAATTCTGAGTGACACGGCTCCTCCATAAATTCTATATGGCTGAGAAAGTATCACTTTGTAGATAATTACTCCAATTATTATGCTCAGTTTGCTCAACTGTTGGATCCATAATGATCCTAATGTTTAAAATATTCTAACCCAGTCCATGAACCTATAAACATTCTAACCAACTCAAAGAATTAACATTATAGACTAAATAATTATTCAGCAAGTCACCACTATGTCCAAAACTAAAAAGGTCAGAAATCATTAAGAGAATCACTATGTGTGAGATTTATTTTTCTTATTACATTAAAAAAAGAACAAATTTGTAAATCTCAGCAATGTTTTGATAAAGACTGACATTATCTAATAACCTGCAAACACCCTGATGAAAAATTAACTAAAATTATTCTGGCAAAATATACAATAAGGTTCTCTATTTTCACATAACATGAATAATTTGAAGAAAATAAATTTAAGCATACAAAAACAAAAATGTAGGTAATTCACAGTGATAGAAGTATATTTACACAGCTTTTCTAAAACCCAAAAATAAACCTAAAATCTCACATTCATTAAAGTCCAGTTGGGTGACAATTTGCATAAAGGATAGAAGAATATGTCTTAGAAATCCACTCAAAGATATAACGTAAAACATAATAAACCACTGCGGTTACTCATTTCAGACTCTGACACTACCTCAAACACATATATTTTCTACCTTAAACTGAGATGTATAATATATAATAAAAATGTGAAGTTGAATCAGTAATGGTAATTTCAAAGCTAAAAACAACTTTTAGATACAAATACCAATTCAAAGTCTTTGACAACACCTCCAACACACTTACTCATACAGAATACTTAAGAAATATAAGGTGCATTTACATTACTATTAACGCAATGCAGGACCCTTATATTTAATGACCAACAAAAAACAGGCATTTCTTATTAACTATCATTTTTTTAAATAAGGAAAATTAAATAGAAAGAAGTCATATTCAAACCAAGTATATTTTTTAAAGATTTTCATTGTATTTTTTCTATTACCATTTATTTCCCTAATGCCCTCTTCCACTTCCACCCACCCTCCTACTGCCTAAGTATACTTCTTAATTCTACCCTGAGCCTACTATTTTGAGTCTTAATTTTGAGACAGAAGTACCTCAAATGAAATTTAGGTGACTATATTCTATGAAAAAGAACTAAAATTTTATTTACATGTACAAGCAGAATACCATCTCTTCTAAAATTCAATGGTTTAACTCAGGGAAAGAAAACAGTAATGCTAACTTAGGATTTTTAAATAAACAAGTCAACAAAATACAGTGTCTGCTGCAGAGGAAGCAGTTGGTAGAGATACCGGTAATTTGAACAATAAAACAATACACTTGAAAAGAAATGTTTAAACTGGAAATTATGAACTTAGCTAAAGTACTTTAATGCCTGCAGTATCCTCCACCTAGAAAACATAGGCTTCTTTTATTGAAAAATAAATATTACAAAACAAAACATAGTATATACCATCAGGTAAATAAAAATACTAATGAATATGAAGTTTCAACAACAAAAAAAACCTTATGTATTTATAATCTAAACATGGTTTTACAGAAAAAGACAAGCAGTTAAAAAATATTCCCAAAATAGCAACACAGCACTCTGACTGGGCCTTTAAATATTCAGTCTTGTAAGATTCAAACTTCAATCATTAATACTGTTATAAGTAATCAAAGAAACCAAAATTTAAAATTATTTTCCCTACATTTAGAAGGCAGTGCTTTTGACAGAAAAAAAATTAGAGCCAATGCAATATATAATGCATAAATCCTGATTTTAAAGTTCAGATACTATAAAAACAGTGAAATAAATTCTTCACTATTTCCCCAAAGTGACATTCCACAAATTACTTGACCATATTCAACTGAGAAACTGTAAGCCTACTTATTTTACACAACTGTGAAAAGCAATACGTAAAGTGAACACACTGGGATTGTCTCCTCTTTTGCCCTGGCTGGTGCGCCTCAGTGGATTGAGCGTCAGCCTGTGAACCAAAGTGTCACTGATTCAATTCCTAGTCAGGGCACACACCTGGGTTGTGGGCCAGGTACCCAGTAAGGGGGTGTGCGAGTGGCAATCATACATTGATGTCTCCCTTTCTCCCTTCCCCTCTCTCTAAAAATAAATAAATAAAACCTTAAAAATATGTATTTAAAAAGGAAAACAGTTTCCTATTTTTTAAAAATTAGCAATGAACGGTGGTAGAAAAGAAATACTGTTGTTTTACATGTAAGTACTCTGTTTATTTAATCATGATTTGTTTACCATGAAATAAATCCATACTGGGCTATACCACTGGAAACTTACTTTAAAGATGCTTCCTCACCCTCGACCCACCAAAATAAGCCCTTATCTAAAAATATGTCTATGAAGTAAACACAGGAAAACATTTACAACATCTAGGAGTTAGGTATGTGGGTGTTCACTAGCTTATTCTTGAAAATGGAAGTCTGACTTTTTAAATCATCACTATCCTCTCAAATTTCAGGAATATTTTAACATATTATTAGCTACTGTACCAAAACTCTTCACACACAAAAAACATTTAAATACCAAAGTACTCCCCAAGAAATTTCCTGTTATTGAAAAATAATTTTTTTTCTTTTATTTCTGACTAGTTCCACCTGACACTAAATTTCAAACCTTTAATGGTTTAATCATACATTTGATCACATTCTTTCACACAATATTTCCTTTCGACCACACATTTAGGTTCTTTTCCTCATTCAGAATCTAGATTGTAATTAACAACCTAACCCCTATTTTTTAATTAGTGATTGCTGATCATTCACAATAACATATAGCAATTAGACTTTACATATAAACACCAAGATTTTGAAATATTTAAGTATGATTAAAACATAAAAGTATAACTTCAATTAGTATTTGAGAAACAAGGTCCATTTCAATTACTGTCCTTACTAATAATTTCTATTTCTATTAAATATCAATTCCACTAAAACGATTTCTTCCCTAACATTACAGACATTGTAAGTAGAATTAAAAACCATTTAATCTCTTCCACTGAACGGTCAGCACTGATTTTAAAACACAAAAATCCAAAAGCTCAAGGAAGAATAACAAATTCAGCTTTATGAAATACAAGTGAACAAAAAGTCCTTCAAAGAAAAACTGGATCTATCAAGAAAATCAATGCATTTATTTTCAAAATAAACAAAAATGGAAATTCTGACAAAATACACTGCTAAAATAAAACAATTAGAAAACGAATGTGCCTTTATTTTATGCATATTAATTACATATTAATAGCATATGAAACCTAAATCCTGCAGACTTTAAACTCAGTGTTTCAAATCATGACACAAAATGAAACATAATATTGTGGTATTATAATACTAAAATTTTTTCATATCACCTTTTTACGGAAAGAATTATGGTAACATATATGACAAACTTACACTTATTTAGAAAAGCTAAATTTTTTATTTTTATATCTACCACTTTTAAGCAAATGACATTCAAATATATTCCTTAGTATACTAATTCACAAGAAAAAAATATTGACTGAACCAGCCACAGAGGTGTTTAATGCTATGTGAACACTAAAAACTGAATAGCTAGAAGTTCACAGACGCTCCACTTGACTGTCTCCCAGAAGCTGACTGTTCCCAGGGTAAACTTGGTAAGTACTGGAACAAGCATTTTCTTGATGCAGGGGAAAAGCTGTGTAGAACTCTTTTCCTGGAGCCAGAGCTGAGCCGGACACTAGAATGTTCAGCAGATTAGCACATCTTTATGCACTGGCTTGCAAATGTTCTTGAATGAATCTTACAGAATTCCATAGCCTTGGCCAAACATAGCTTGGTATTAACATTAAAGGATAAAGTTCCTCCCAATCTCAATTCAGCTTTGAAGCAAAATACAAAGCTAAAAATTACTTAAGAATTTATGTGAACAAAAATATAGATGATGGGGAAAGTATATTTTAGGTGCACTAGATAGTACTTAAAAATTATAGCTAATGTTGTAATTCCTTGTACTGCAAATTAATGTCCACATTAAAACAAATCCCACTCCCTGATAACGCATACCCAAGGAAAATGCAAAGAGAAGTCTTTTGACTATTATTTTACAGTCTTCATGACTGCCAAAAACAAAAGCCTGTGAATGGTGCAAATTTTAGAAAATAATTCCATCCATACTGTTGTATCTAAAAAAATAAAAATAAAACATGACAGTACACAAGAAAATTTAAATTGGTACAAAAAAAGTCACACCAATTACGCTTTACACCCAACTGCTTTTATGCAAGATTTTAAATTATTAAACAAGTTGATTTCTTTCCAAAGTATGCCTTCCAGCAAAAACAGAAGCCATGCAAAAATAGTGATATTTACTTACTGTTCATTTTAAAAGAACACATTATTCTTCAAAAAAATGCTAAAAGCATGATATAGTTACACTGAAATGTTATGCGACAAATAACTATGCTGTGATCAATGGCTCATGTGTTAGACTTACAGTTTAATTTAAAGATATAATTCCTTAAATGTAATTTCCAATTAAACATGGCTTACAAACAAAATCTTAAATATAGTAAGGACTTTGTCTTGGAATAAAATTTATAATGTTATAAAATCAGTTTCTCCCTAGTATTGAAAATCAAACTTCAAAATACATATTCAATAGTAGAGGGATATAACATGATTCCAATGACCCTAGCCATTCTCAAGTTAATTTCGTTTTTTGAAATCACTTTTTGAACTTGTATTCCTTGGTGACAAACACACCTAGCCTGTCAGACAAGTTTTACTGAAGACTTACCAACTATTGGAAAATATTTACAACACTGCAGAGTCAAGCCATCTTTAATACTTTTAGAAACCAACCTGCTCAAGAAATGTCTTATTTCTTCTAAATCACACAGCAAATCCTCACTTAACATCCAATCTAACAGTATTGTTTGATTTTGAAGAAACTTAAAAGGTAAGATTTAGATACCAACACCCAATAAATGGCAGATAATATTAAAAACAGACGTTATTTCATAAGCAAGAGATTTGCCTTCAAACAGGTTTTTTTCCCCCAAGACTGAAAGATTTATTTGGAAAAAAAAAAATCAGCATAGGACATAGATTCCCTTAATATTCCTCTCAGAATACCTGAATATTCAGAATCTATATGAAATTTGACACCAACTCTGGTTTCACAGAACATCAATGGTTTACACAGATGTAAACTCCCAGGCCCAATCCTTTACTGGCATTAGTTTTCACTAAGCTGCTATCTTCAGTGCTACTTGCACAAACTACAAAGCAGAAAATCTATTTTCATTTTTAAATGGCTGGGATTAGTTAAAGCAACCCAAGTACTACTGTTACAGCAAAGTTTATTAAAACTGTAAGAGAATACCACTAATAACATTTGTAAATTATCCAAAATTATTTCTTTATTGAAGTAACTACATAGATTTCACAGTACTATGGTATATTTATATTTATCTAAGGTCACAAACACATTTTAACATTCACAATGATGAGCATAAGCATGACCATTCTAATCTACAAAGCTCATGAATAAAGAAAAATACAAAAACCTTAAGTTTTACAAAAGAAATACTTTAAATTCTACATACATTAACAATAAAACCATTTCTTCCAAGGTAACAGGTTAAAGTGTAAAGGCATACCACTGAATTCTTTTTCTCTAAATAGCTAGGATTTAGAAATGTTTAATATCTACGACGCTTATTAGGGCCTTCAAAGTTGCCCCCTTGACTTCCTCTACCAAAACCACCAGGACCACCACTAACAGGACCTACACCGCTAATGGGTGCTTGAGGGGTTTCAGAACCTGTTCTACTACCCATAGGTGATCCCATCTGAGATGGAGGTCCTTGTGGAAATCTATCATTGGGCTAGAATACAACACAATAAATATGAAGTCCATTTGGAACACGCCAAATATAAGTGACAAGAAAAATTGGCAAAATCCCAAGTGGTGATGTCATGAAGTTCAGCAGAAAGTCCAGCAGAATCAGGATCATACATAGAAGGAAGAAAGGAGCAATTTAATTAGTTACTATTTAAAAAAAAAAAAGCATCTGAAGTTACATATTGCTACTATGTTCCAATTTCATAAAGAATGAACTGATTTTTTTTAAGCAAATGCCATCTTAAACCTAATCAATATTATAGTACTATTCTGGTAATCTTATAAAAACTTGCAAGTAACTGTGGTGTATTAAAAAATACTTTTTAAAAATCAGAGAGATAAAACTCGGGAGCAGCACCACATTCAGAAAGTAAACAGCTATTAAGAAAGTTTTTGAGATGCTTTGCTGAAAAAACTATTCTTGGGAAAATATAGTTTTTAAAAATCAATTTATTAACATGTACTATTCATACATGTAATAGCACTATTAAACATCTGAATCAAATACTTGGAAAAACTTGACAGTAATAACCACATATATTAATCTCAAAAACTCAATAGACTCCTTTTGTGTAGCAGTAAAACACCATTGTGAAAAAGACCAAAGACAATATTTAAACAAAATTTACATTTTCAGAGGGAGGGGTGGAAAAATGGGCCACTTAATAGCACTTCGAAATTACTACCAATGGTTATATTGCTACACAAAACTTTAACCAAAGTGGTTTAAGTTTTTACTATCTTTCAGGCATTTTACTATAAAATTAAGCCTCCGCTGAAGGAAACAGTACACTAATTATAATGCGCCATCTGTCATAGTTGATACGACAGCACTGCCCTTTTATCTCCCTGTACAAACATTCATTTTTTTTAAATGTTAGCATGTTTAATTTTTCCAAATTCACAAAAACTAGCATTTAAAGTAAATAAATTTTAAAATTCTAAAATATTGCATCCATCACTTCTAAGATACACACATTCACTTTTAACATCTCTGAGACCAGGAAGGAGTTACGCTAATGGCATGAGTGAGTTTCATTTGCAGTGCTTTTTCTTTCTTAGCAGCAATGGCGCCTTAAGATTTCTGTAGAAGTTCCAAAACTAAACTGCCTTTTCAAAATATATAATCAACCAATCTTCCTTTTCTAAATGGTATTAAGAACAGCCATTAACAAAAGCCAAATTAGAAAATGTTTTACCAATATAAAGCTTCATTTAAACAGTGACAGATATGAGGGAAATGAAACAGGTATCGTGTCTTGATACTGAAACTCAAAAGAATTACTACGGAAAAACATTTTTATAATATTTAATGCACACAAAGATATCTTCACACTCGGAAACCAAGACATAAAATTGTCTACTTTTAACTCAGTAACAAATGTAATTAGTAATTCTACGATATAAGAATAAAAATTTTAAACTATAAATTATTTTACAGTTAAAATAAAAATTCTCTGAAATTAACAAGTGGTCTTTTTCTTAGAAATGTTTACTAAAAACTTTCTCACAAATATTGGAGTTCTGTCCCCCACCAAAGATAAGGAGTCCACAGAGAAATGGAACACAATCATAAAATACTTGAATGCTGGTAAGAAAGAGGTGGATACAAATTAAAAGCACTGTAAAAATAACTGTAATTAACATGTTTGCTACACACTTAAGTAGAAAGCATGCCATGGTAATAATAACTCTCGGGATTCTTAAAACTCGCCTCTCGTATCAACATGTAACATCACAAGATTACTTTTTATTCACTGCACATTGACCTTTACTGCCAAAACAAATGATGCCAAGTTATCTTAAGTGTGAAGTTACCTTTGGGGCAGAGTAAATATTTAATATAATCAAAATAATGTTTATGATACATTACCACTGCTCCATTATCTGGCATCATTGGAGTTCCCATATTTGCAGCTCCTTCTGGTCCCATGGCAGGACCAGGACCCATTGGTGGGCCAGGTATAGTTCCTCTGTTGTTCATATTCATACCCATCATTGGAGGAGGACCTTGGTTACCAGCAGGTGCTGGGCTAAACGCATCTACGCAAAACAATCTATACTTAGAGCTGTCCTATCTCAGTTCAGTAAACATTAAAAATGTAAAAACACTTAGGCAATGTATACAGACCACAACATCAAAATCATTTTCCCTCCTTGAGAATGGGACACTCAATTATCTACTCTGTTAACAGACTGTTACCTAGGTTAACAGAATTTTCGTTCCAAAACCAAAAGTATATAAAATAAATGAGATTATTTGAGAACATGAGACTGTAAAAGCCTGAGAATTTTTTAAAAATCTGTATTACTTGCTACAGTCAGCTTTTTAACAAAACCCTCCCTTTACGATGGTGAATAAACTCAACCAGTTTAAATTATCAGCAAAAGATTAGCACTTATAAAATCACTTAATTTTCTTAAAAGTTATTACTAAAAATATTAGCATGTAAATTGCATTAAGTTGTAAGAGGAGTATCCATTCCCTCCAATATATAAAGTTCACTGTAGCTTTTATAAAGTGACAGAACTTCTCTCAAAATTTCAGGAGGTACTTTATGTGGAAATATGTAATCTAAACCAAAAAAGCTGAAATGACTCAACATGACAAAGCTTATTTTTAAAAACAGCTGTAACCAAATACAAATAAATAATACATATGATTATTAGATTTTTCAACATGCTGAAATTCTGCAAATGGGAACAAGTGGGGGTGTACTTCAAACTTCTTCATCAGAGAGACACACCCCTGGCCTCATATAATTGCAATAGTGCTGAGCTGTAATTTAATACTACATTTATAATGGCTTCAAACACAGCATTTTGAGGTACCATCCTCAATTTTTTTTTCATTTTTAATCTCTTCATATATTTGTTTAGCATTAAAAATTTGTAACAAAATTGACTTCAACTTTGAGTTTTCTTTTAGTATTTCACTACGTAGGTAAATTTTATGAGTATCAGTCTGAACTCAATTTCTCAGCAATACATTATAAAAGGAGTTGAAGTTTTCGCTGAAACACACAACTCTACACAGTATCTAATGCAGCCGAACTTCATAAATGGCTGAGTCCAGGGAGTAGCTGAGAGGAAGAGAAGTCTTACTCCCTGTCAGTCCCTGACAACACTGCCCTTTCTGAACCCAATCCCCAGGAACCTATCAACTTCATAGGGAAGAAATTATTTCCTTAGTCCCTAAATGTTCTTTCTAATAAATCTGTAACTTTAACTATCCAAGAATATTTAAATTCCCTTAGCGTAACTATAAATATAAATGTTAATAGACTTCCAGAATATCTCTCACGATGGAAATAAGAAAGAGCGAAGAGACTACCTAGGAAGAATCAATCTTACTTCAAGTTTCCCCAAAACAGATCAAGGATTGGGTTTTTAGTTTTGTTTAGTTTTTTTCTTTTTTAATCGAACATAACTGTTACATCTAACTTGTGAGATTCTAAGGGTATAGTAAAATAACAACAAAAAATTTTTTTCCACTATCAATAGCTCAAATACAGTCTCATATTTAGGAATTACATCTTCTACCACACAGATATAATTAAAGTAAATTTAAAGATCCATTCTAAGGAATGTCAGAATTATCTGTTCCCCTGAAAAAGTTTTATAATCTATGCTTCACTTGGTATGCACACTGGTAATACACCAGGAAATCTAATGGCACATTCTATCAATGTAACTTGACAGAATGTGACAATTTACTAACTCACCAGCAACAAACACTCAACTGTTTAATGATATAGAACTCCAATAAACCATTAGGGTAAAGTCTCAGGTTGAATAAAGTTTAAAGAGGAGAAAATTACATGAATTAGACTTTAGGGAACTGAGTAAATGCGCAGATGTAAATATGGTTCTCTGGTGAATAAAATGCCAGAAAATTTTTAATTCTCTTAAATTCCTTACTAAATAAGGAATCTAAAGGCATAGCTCATATTCCGATAAAGTTGCTAATCAAGCAGTCAGAATGTTTTTGGGTCTCTTGCAACATCAGAAATATCTGAAGTTTGATTCTGACGTTAATGGCAATCTAATAATTATAATGACATTTCAAATTACCTACAACCCATAATGACCTCACACATCCTTAAAACCAAATGGACCATCCCACAATTTACTCTGAAAAAGACACAGATACTGAACTCCTTGTATTTATTATTTATACCATTGTGTTTTATAATTTACAATTTTTACAACTCATTTACTCCACTGATTATTTTGTGTACTCATTGTATTAACTATGAAGTTGTTTAGGGTAAGGGCCATGTTCCATGCTTATTTTGCATACCAGGGATGCTCACTTACTACTTTGGTAGATAAGAAAAATGACCAAGTGAACATCAATAAACGATTTTAGATCGCCTGACAGCGGCAAAGATACTGTCATAGAGGGAAGGAAGCTGATCATGGAAAATACTCGTTTCACACGTTAGATGCTTTAACATTTTTTATTCCATACACTAGGTAACATAAGTGCAATCTGGATTTTCTCAGTTGGTATGCATGTTATGCATACGGAATAACATCCATGTTATGCAAATGTTAAGGTAATGTATTCTTTACAGTAATATGTACATTTCAGCTATGTAAAGATTTTAACCTCATGACAGCTTGAGTGGGACAATGTGAAAGGAATATATAAAATTTAGTTATCTAACTTTTTTAAGTGTATGACATTTCAAATTTAATAACACTTATGAAACACTTCCACACTTATTATTCTCTAGCTTGTTAACTTGGTGCTGTTTCCCTGACAACCTGGTTATGAGCCAATCAATATTAAAGATGTTAATAATATAGGCATTTTCTTACACAAACAAAAAACAGCTTTGTATCAACTCTAAAGCTATGCATTAACCTAAATGTACAAGGCACACCTCAGTACCTTGACAAATCATATATGTCTCCAAACAGCACATTTCTGTGCACAACACTGTAGGTTAGGGCAAAGTGTTAGACACTTAGTAAAACGTATAAAATTAGCTACACGAAGTCACACAAAGAGTTACCTTAAAATAGAAATTTCTAAAATACTCCCATATAGTTTAGAAACACTACAACCCAAAATTCCAAGGTAAAAAAGCCAATTTGAAGGCGTAAAATTTAATTTTAAAATATTACACCACGCAATTACTGAACAAGCTTTTTATCAAAACCTGGGTACAGGTTTCTTTCATTAAATCTATTAAAAGTCGGTACATCTTTTAGCCTTCAAATAAACAAAATGAAAAAGTTCTTCCTAGGCATATGTTTCTTATATACTTGTATTTTTCAATTTAATAAATGTAAGAAATTTCACCATTAAAATGTTGATTCCAAATTTTAGTTTGTTACTGACATGTAGATACCACAAACAGCATGTACAGTTCCCCAAAGAATTGCAAGTAAGTTATAGAAGCCTTTTGCTTCCAATCCCTACCTCCCATGTTTATTGCTCCACGGGGACCCATATCACCCATTCTCATTTCCTGTTCTCTCTGTAAGTAAACATAGTTGTCACAGTCAACCTATCGATCTTATCACATTTCCCATCTAAAATCAAAAAGAAAAGAATAAATTGGGACATCACTTTTCATTAAAAATTTTTAATTTTCCAACATCTATTACTTAATAAGAACACTGAAAACAAACTTCGGACTCCCAGGCTTAATAAACTACTACAATGTTTAAAGCACCCAGTTTATAATGCTAAATTATAAATGAGTCAGATTACATAACTTTACCACAGAATATTTTAAATGTTTTTATTCCAATAGATCAAAGACACAGGCTTGGATTCCGAAAAAAAGGAAAAACCTAATAATCACCATGGCCAATTATTTTTTTTCTCCCAGGTCACTAATATCTTAAAACGAAAATGACTGTTATCACCTTAATATTCAAATGCATTCAAACATACAACACAAACAGGCATGGAGCACTAAGTTAAAAACAGTTATAGGTTATTTTCACTTCTGAAATACTGTAATTCATACTTGCATTTTTATTCTAGTAATCAAGCATTATTTTACCCAGGACCAAGAGGTCTACCATAGAAGTTTCCACTAAACACAAGAAATTATTAAACATTCAACGTAACATCGCTTCTCTTACAGTTTACAAATCTGAAACAAAATGTAACTGAGGTTAACTATGACACAAAAGGTCATACAAACGTAAAAAATATCTCAAACTGTAGTACAGAAACTGCTTCCTAAAGAACTCTTCATTTAGTAACCCCAACCAGAGAATTAACTTCAATGAATTCTCTTGGTGAAATGACTCAACATATTATAGCTGTAATTTGCACTATTATTTGATCATCTTTCCCAATATCAGACAAGTGTTAATTTAGTGATCCTAAAAAGCATTCTCAGACAAAAGTAGCAATGCCTGAGTCTAAAGAAGGCATGTTTCTACTGTTAAAAGCAATTTTACTAAAGTGCTTAAAATTCCAGTTAATAATACAAAATACTGGTGAAAAGCACCTATAAGCCAGAAACAAAGGAAACATAAGCCTATGATGGATAAATGGCACTAAGCAACAAATAGCTGCCTATCTAACCTAATGGAGATGTCTCAAAGGGTAATCTTTGCTCTCTTCCCAAAAGCAACCAGAGGTAACCTCTGAAAATGGTTCGCTATTCACTTGACCCAGAAAACCCCACAAAACCATGCAAAGCAAGAGCTTCGAATCTTCGTGTTCACTTTAAGAACACACGTGAAACTGCCCAGGCTATCAAGGGTATGCATATTCAAAAAGCCACCCAGTATCTGAAAGATGTCACTTTAAAGAAGCAATGTGTCCCATTCTGTTGATACAATAGTGGAGCTGGAAGGTGTGCCCGGGCCAAACAGTGGGGCTGGACACAGTCAGTGGCCCAAAAAGAGTGCTGAGTTTTTGCTGTACATGCTTAAAATTGCACAGTAATGTTGAGTTTAAGGGTTTAGATGTAGATTCTCTCATCATCCAAGTGAACAAAGCTCCCAAAAATGCAGCATAGAACTTACAGAGCTCATAGGCGGATTAGCCCATAGGTGAGCTCTCCCTGCCCCACTGAGATGATCCTCCCTGAAAAAGAGCAGATGGTTCCTAAACCAGAAGAGGAAGTTGCACAGAAGAAAAAGATATCCCAGAAGAAACTGAAGAAACAAAAGCTTATGGCCCGGGAGTAAATTCGGCATAAAATAAATACTAACAAAAGTATATTAAAAAAAAAAAGAAAAGGTAATCTTTAAGCTACAGTACAAGAAAAATGCCAATTCGCATAGCATCTTGAAGAAATGTTATATTTAGAAAATTTAAAGGCCAAACTTTCTCTGAGCTATTTTCTAATTTTCCTAAAAATAAATTTGCCTCATAAACTTTTGATTATTAATGGATACTAACACTGACCAGCTAAAAAAAAAAGTATTTTATACTACTACTATATAATCTTCCAATTATAAGGAAAATAATATTTTATAATCACACATAGCATTATTATCAATAAATCAAACAAGCTGTCACGTCCAAACATACTGATGAAGTATGGACAGCATTAGCATACCCAAAATCTTCCAGGTATTATTTATATAACATATTTAAAATGTGGATTTTATAATAATGACATTCTGCGGGGAGAACAAGGGTTTAAGTTATATTCTTACTTTTGTATTTGCTTTAACTATGAAAGATTAGACATGCAATACCCAAAAATTAACAGAAAGTAATTATTATATTCTCACTGTTTGAAATTTCAATGTTCAAATCTCCCTTATATACCCTAACATCTAACTGAATGCCTGATTCACTGCTGGGAGCAAGGGAGAGAAACTATCATTTCTATTGTCTTTTTGTAACTTCAGCTTTACCCAAACCCATCACCTTCTGAACAATGTTCAGCTTTATTATTCACAAAGCTAAGTATTTTTTTTAATTATTCTTAAATTTTTCTATTATTCCATTTTCTTTATTAACAGAATTTTGCAGAAAACATTAATTAACATGCTAAAGAGATCTACAGTTTTAAGCCAATTATGCAACAATGGCTATAATATTTTCCCTATCTGATGCTCTATTATAAACTTGTTCCAGTTCTAAAATATATTTCTTTAAATGAAATAATCAGAATGCCTTAAAACAATCCATGCTACTATAGAATGTCACTATATTAAAATAACAATGCATATTGTATAGTACAGCATGTTTCTCTAAATACACAATTACTTTATTAACGTTGACACTTCCTTAAAGAGTATCATTTGGTACTATTTTATACAACTTTATTCATACCTTTTTTAAAAAAAGAATAACTAGATGACAGATCATTTGTAAATTATTTCAGAAGGAGCAAAAGAAGTTTTCACCTAATCAGTCATGTCTTGAGGTTACTTACTGTTTCTTTCTATAAATCCACTGCTATATACTTCACTTTTATAAATACAATAATAGAGGCAGATATTTTACTTAAGGGTGGTATTATCAATGGAAGTTAGCATAGCACTTAATATAATGTGATATATCAAATATTAATAAGGAAAATCACTTACAGAATTTCACTGTTAACTGTGAAGCAATACACAAGCAGCAATACACAAGGCCTTTACTTCTCCTATGAAATACTTCTAATATATTATAAATTAGAACTGGCATATAATATGTATGTGTGATAGTTTTATAATACAAATTTTAATGATGCTGCCCTGGTTGGCGTGGCTCAGTGGACTGAGTGCCAACCTGCGAACCAAAGGGTGGTTGGTTTGATTCCCAGTCAGGGCACATACCTGCATTGCAGGCCAGCTCCCTGGTGGGGTCGTGTGAGAAGCAACCACACACTGATGTTTCTCTCTCTCTTTCTCCCTCCTTTCCCCTCTCTCTAAACAAATTAATTAAAAATTTTAAAAAGTTTTAATGACGCTTTATTAGCAAAAATTAAAGAGTTGTTTAACATGAAAATGTTCATGTAAACAAAATCTCAAAAGACTACAGTGCAATGAAATAATAAAGCTATAATGAAAACTTTTTAATTAGTTCAATTAATCCTCATAGTGACCCTGCAAGTAGGTTTATTGTCATCCTATTTTAGAGATCATAATATTGAGGCACAGAGCTGTTAAATAACTTACTCAAGGTCATACATATAGAAAGTGGTTGAGCTAACCTATAAAATTCTGCCAAAATAAGAGTTCATGAAACTTTCACATTCATAAGATATCCTGATTTTTTAGGAATTCCAACAAAAACAGAAGACAAGATTTTAAAACTTATTCTTACAACATTTTTAAGAAGGTGTGACTTTCTATTAAGAGCTATGTTATGCAATGGTATGTATTCCTGACAGTTTGTCACTGAAGAAAGCTTAAATCCACAGCTGACCAACAAATTAAGCAAAGTATGACTGATTTTAAGAACTACGTATCGGAGCAGCATTCCATTCAAAGAGCAGTTCCTGAAGTGTGGTTTATGGAATACTGAGAGTCCTCAACAACCTTCCGGGGAGTGTACATATTTGAAACTATTTCATGTCTTACTAGCAACAGAACATAGCCATAATATTATAATCCAATCAGACTTCTCACTCTCTAGACATTGCTACATGGTGCAAAAGCAACAGTGGGCAAAAATCCTGGTGTTTTGGTAGAAATCAAGAGCACCTGCATTCATCACTCTACTAGAAATCACTGTATTCCTCACATGCAATTATGAATATCTAACTGAAGTAAAAAAATATTAATTTTATTAAATCACTATCCTTGGGTAGGTATTTTTTAATATTCTATTCAACAACATAGGATACATACATAAAGCATGTCTGCTTCATTCTCAAGTAGGGTGGTTATCTGAAGGGAAATAATTCTTGTAACTGGATTGCAAACTGAAATGAGACACTTTTTTCTTGGAAAAGAACTTTACTTAAAATAGCACTGGATAGGTAAACATTCCCAGGCATTTTCTGATGAAATCAGTGATTGGTATTAAGATGTGGTTTTTAAATTTTGTATAATAAAATGCATTAAAATTTGAAGTATTTGTCTAACTTGATAAATCAATATTTTTCTAATGTTGGGTACATCACATTAAAAAATCATGCCAGGGTAAGAGCCCCATTAAAGTTCAAAGTAAACCAACAGATGGTAATGCAAAAGAGTACCTCCAAGAAATGACTGCTTATCAAGTTTTACTATAGTATCAAACAAGAATATCCCCAATTACCAGAAAAGATTAAAACACATTTTCAGTGTGAAGTCAGATTTTTTTTCGCATACTTTAACCAACAGCATTTTGCAATAAATGGAATGCAGAAGCAAGTATGGGGAGCCAGCCATTTTTCATAAAGCCAAAAATTAAACAAATTTACAAAAGAGTAAAACAAAACCACTCTTCCTACTATATTACAGTTGAACATTAAAGCCAACCTGTGAACCGATTCCCAGCCAAGGCACATGCCCGGGTTATAGGCCAGGTCCCAGGTTGGGAGCATGCGAGAGGCAACCGATTGCTGTGTCTCCTTCCCCAGTTTCTCTCTCCCCATCCCTCTTCCTCAAATAAATAAATTTTGTTTTTAAATTTAAGTGTAAAATAAGGCCACTCTTCCCAGATAAAACCCATTTTCTTTCAAAAATTATTTTAAATTTCTAATATGGTAAAAACACTGATATATCCTAAAGAAAAGCTCACAGGGGTCTACAGTAATTTTTAAGCCTATAATTTCAAAACCAAAAAGTATGAGTAACATAAAGTAGCAGAAAATTTACACTAATGTAAATTAACTAAAGCAATATACACCAAAGTGCAGAATTTGATGCTGCTTAGTGCAATGTACAGGTTTTTTCCTTAATATTTAGGATATCAACCTGTAAATTTAAACATATTGTATTTATTTTTCTAGGTAGCCTAAGTTAAAGGTTTTACACAGTACATAAACAAGGCTAAAATAAAGTAAAATATGAATGCCTAAGGTTTAGGAAACAATGAAATAAATAGAAATACTTAACATATATCAACTGGGACAACATTGTGAGATCAATAACAGTGTTCATCTAACACTGTGATCAATCTAAATTCATGTTTGAGTGAACTCAGTTAATAACTATAATTATTACTCTTTTTTAATTCATGAAGACATCTCAAGTGTGTCTCTAAAAATTTCTAAAGATTTGGAGTCACAATGAGCCATTTAGGTTCCATGTCGTAATAAAGAAAATGCTAAAACCCTGATGTAAAAATAAGATAGAAAATTTAAATCTATCGAAGGAAATATGATTCTAAAAAATGTATTAGTTCTGGCAGGCAAGAAGATTCAACCGTTTTATCATCAAATATTCCAAAACTTTTTCCTAAAGGGAAATTACAGTTACCACTTGGAAACATATCTTTTCTTTCATTAGAGAATTAAGAGAATAATATGATTATTAGAGAGCCAAACTGTCAAGACAGAAATTAAATAAACAGTGCTAGTATCCAGAAATAATAGATAACAAACACAACATATTCTAAAATAAAGAATGGAACAAAATTCAAGTACATGAAATATTTAAATAGGTATAAGAAAAAAATCTGAAAATGAAAGGCCTCTTTGCCAAAAAATTACTCATTTAAAAGGTGTTGAGATATTAAAAAGTATGTATCAACAAAGCTCTCTTCCTTAAAAAAGTACATAAATTTTAAACGAAAAAGGCAAAGAAGACATGTTCCCACTGATACAACTCAAAAAATACCATGCAAACTTTCAAACATAACCAACAGAGAATGTTTGGAAAACTTAACATTTTTAATTGAGGCAATTAAAAACAAGAATTTCCAAACCATTTCTCACATACACACACACACACGCCCACAGAGCTAAACAGGCATAGGGCAACAGGCTTTCAGTAATACAAGACAATCTTTTAATAAATACAATCTATGGTGTTTTTTCCTCTCAATTTGAATGCATGTATGCCAAAGTATCAGCAGCACCCATCAATATTGGGGAAATGACCCTCGGTTTTATCACTGTTAAAATAAAACTTTACATCATATATCATCAAGGAATTCCAAATTAAAACAATAAGATACCACAATACACCTATTAGAATGGCCAAAATCTTGAACACTAGCAACAGGAAATGCTGGTGACGATGTAGAACAACAGGAACTCTCCTTACTCACTGCTGGTAGAAATTCAAAATGGGATATCCACTTTGGAACACAGTTTCTTAGAAAACTAAACATACTCTTACCATAAGGGTTCAGCAATCAAGCTCCTAGGTAAATAATAATAGGAACTGAAAATATATGTCTATGCAAAAACTTGCATGTGGATGTTTGCAGAAGCCTTATTTATAATGGCCAAAACTTGGAAGCAACTAAGAAGTGGTACATTCAGACAATAAAATATTACTCAGCACTAAATATAAATGAGCTATCAAGCCAAGAAAACAGAGGAACCTTAAATGAGTATTACTAAGAAGCCAGTGTCAGCCCTGCCCGGTGTGGCTGAGTTAGTTGGGAGCTGTCCCTCAGAGCAAAGGGTCACAGGTTCAATTCCATCAGGGCACATTGCCTGGGCTGAAGGTTCAGTACCTGGTCAGGGTATGTGCCAAGAGGTAACTGATCAATGTTTCTCTCTAGTGCATTTCTCTCCCTTTTCTCCCTCCCTTTCCCTCTCTCTAAAAATAAACAAACTCAAAAAAAAAAAAAAGCAGCCACTATCAAATGGCTAATATGATTCCAACTGTATGACATTCTGGAAAAGGGACTATGGAGGCAGTAAAAGGATCAGTGACCCAGGCCAGGTAGGTCAGTTGGTTAGAGTGTGGTCTGGATATGCCAAGGTTGTGGGTTCACTCCCTGTTCAGGACACACACCAGTAATTCACCAATGAATGCATAAATAAGTGGAACAACACATCAATGTTTGTTTCTTTCTTTTTCTCTCTCTCTCTCTCTCTCTAACCTTCCCTCTCTAAAAATCAATAAACATTTTTTTTAAAAGGAAGGGAATTCCTCCCTCCCTCAAAAGAAAAAAAAATCAATCTATCAATCAATTAAGAAATACTGGTTGGGGAGGGAGGAATAGGCTGAACACAGAAAATTTTAGGGCAGTGAAACTACTCTGTGTGATACTATAATGGTGTATCCAAAACATTATACATTTGCATGAACCCAGAGAATGTGCAACACCATTCATGAATCCTAATATAAACGATAAACTGAGTGATTAGGATTGTGTCAATTACAATAAATGTACGACTCTATAGTGTGGGAATTTGATAGTGAAGGAGTCTGTAACTGGGGGAAGGAGACACTTGAAAATTTTCTGTACCTTCTGCTCAATTTTGCTGTGCACTTAAAACTATTTTTAAAAAGCCTATCTTAAAAAATAAAAAACCTTTAAAATGTTTTGCACAATTATCTTACTTTATATTACAAGTGTTAGTCACAAAATAATATTTTTTAAATTTCAAATCAGAAATAAAACAAATGTAAATAGAGGGACTCATTTTTAGCTCATTGTATTCACTAATCTAAAGATATAGCCCATAAACTAGATTCACTGAATAATGTATTTTTAAAATATGGTTCAGGTACCTTAGGAAGATTATTCTGCTATCACTATCAAATTCAACTGTAGCAAAATTAATTGTCACTTTTTGTAACACACAGGATGGCTTTATAACTAAACATGAATTAAATGTAATTACATATAATCCAGCATGCATCAAGACGGGGGAAATAAAGATTTTAAACTAATTTTAAAGCAATATTCAGTTGAGAATCTTATTTTTAATCTCCTTAACTAAGGGACATTTTCAAGATTGTCATTTTCAATTGTGGCAAACACTCTCTGAAGAGGTGCTTTTAAAAACTGTAATTGCAAGTACCATAGGATCTCACTTATAAGAGGAATCTAATGAACAAAACTAATGAGCCTAAGAGAACCAGAGGCAAAGAATCATGGGAGAGAGTGACAGCAGTGGTAAAGGAAAGGAGGGAGTGGGGTACTATCTGAAAGGTGAAGGGATCAGTCAAGGAACATATATGAAGGACCAATGGAAATGGACAATGGTGTGGGGACTGACTGTGGAAGTGGGGGTACTGGCTGGAAAGAGGTGGATGAAGAGGGAAAAATTTAGGATAGCTGTAACAGCATAAACGATGAAACATTATTTTTTTAAAAGCTGAAATTTATTAGGAATTATGTAATCACTCTTCAAATTTAGTTATTTTATCCCAAATTCAGAAGACTTTTAAATAGAAATAATTAATCAGCAAAAATGGCATCAATAATAGTGTCACAGCTATAATACAACTACAGTACTTTTAATATAGTATCATAACAAATGTTCACATAATACTAGAAACTAGTTTGCATTTTTTACCCAACCCCTTACCAGTACATTTCTTATTAAGGTCAAAACTACTATCATGACTGGCCAGATTAAGGTATGAAAAATGAAGCCAAAGAACAAATATAAACTGCACAAGAAGCTATTCCAACTTAGTCCCACAAACAGAAGAAAAGAGTAGAAGAAGCAAATAAAGCCTATGTGTTCCAATATATGAAAAATTAAATACATATTTAATAGATATCTTCTGTTTGTGATACTAGATATTAAGCACTTAATCTTAAGTCTACAGAGTTTTGAAATTGTATTCAAGTGTATGTTTTTCTGAGTAGATAACTCAAAACAACAGATTCAAAATATATATAGCAATTTTAAAATAATATTTAAGTGGTAACTAAATTAAATTCAGTTATTTACAATCATAAGAGAAACTAGTATAACAAGTATATTAATTTTTTAAAAGGAGGATTTAAAAAAGCAAACATATGCCAGATGAAGAAAATACCTTGTGAGAAACATGGTAAATTTACAACTAGAAAGAAAGGATTTGAAACATGATACACAATATAGTGAAGGATGTCATAAGACAAAGGGGAAAACTTACCCATGTATTTTTAGTTATTTGAAATTTTAAACAACACATACATTTCATCAGCAAAGTACGCTTACAAACCCAAGTCCCTATCCCCTACATCACTATTAATTAATAACTACACATGGAAACTGACATGCACATCTATTCTGTGTGATCTGGTATAAAATTCTGTCATTTCAGGTGATACCACCAGAGTTTATTGCCCTCAAATGAAGTACAGATGATACTAGATATTGATTGGCCCACAAAAGATTTTTAAAAATATAATCACCATGCCCTGGCCAGGTTGCTCAGTTGGTTGGAGTGTCGTCCAGTACACCAGAAGGTTGCAGGTTCACTTCCCAGTCAAGGTACATATCTAGGTAGTACCCGCAACTGACTGATGTTTCTCTCTCACATCGATGTGTCTGTCTGTCTCTCTCCCCCCCCCACCCCCTTTCCTCTCTAAAGTCAATAAACATATCCTCAGTTAAGGATTTAAAAATACATTAAAAAAATCATGTTTAGGACAGGTCCTATAAAAGGGCTCTAAAATATTAAGAAGTCACAAAGCAGAAGTAACAAGTTAAACCTTTTGCTATTCAAATTACTTAATAATTAAACAAAATTATTATTATTTATATAGTGGACATTTCAAAAACGTGTTTAATTCAGTTGAACACTTCTATTCACCAGTGTTGACTCTCCAACTGCTCCAAAAAGGTAAATATTAGCTAAAGGATCTTACCATGCTGAATCAAGTAAGATTAGAAAAACTTACCATTTCAAATGAAAAGACAGGAGGTATACCTTCAACACAGTGGAATAATAAACCAATCATACCATTTAAGAAAAAAAAAGAAACCCAAAATCATTTCCACAACAGTGCTAAGAATGTTCAACGACAACCCTCATTCTCGTAAGAGAATCTGTAAATTCTCCAAGCTTTTTAGCTCTATCTCTCTCATAACTCTACAGAGGTATTCTGCACCTAAAATACTCTGAAATCCTCAGATAGCACCCTGGGCTTGATTCACCTCTGTATCCTCTTCAGTACTAAATGGAAACCTCCAAGTCTTCCTGTAAGTCTAAAGCTCTGAAAGAATATTCAAGTGGGATCCACATATTGAAAAATTAGGTGTGCTGAAAGCCAAGCACAAAAAATTGTGAGTTATTTAACTGTTTAAAATTCACTCTTCATTATGTGATTCCATTATGAAGTCTAAAAAATAGCTGTGGTTCGATACCACCTGTCTTTCAAAAACTATTGATGTTAACATGTTATATTAGTATTCAATCAACACTGATGTACAGTGGCCCATAAAGAACACTGAAAACCACATGAATGTGCTGCACTGGCATTTGAAAAATCAAACATCAAACCACCATTTAATTCTCCCAGCTCATATCTATATGATTACATGACATAGATATCCAACCTGAAAAAATTCAGAGTTCAATTAGTGGACAACAAGTCAGGATCATATTAAAAATGATACAGGATCACAGCTGGGGTGAGCAGTCAGAGGAGGTTATAGATGCACTGAGTATATGTACACAGACTTACTCCAGGAAGGAAAAAGAGATATGAAAATATCTCTTGATTATGAGGTAAGATAAAAAGAGACAGAATGATCTAATATAACACAGAAGTAAGTAAGTACAATAAAATATCCTCTGATAGTGTATATGCAGGATGTAAGGGACTCGGTAACCATTTCCATCTGGACTCACTAGGAAGATTTTAAAATAGAAGTAGTAAGACAGGAAAAAAAAAAACACTATAATTCTAACATATAATTAGGATGACCATACATCTAGTTCGCCTGAAACAGTCCACGTTATGCCTGCTGTAAAGAAGTAATTTTAGCCCTGGCTGGTGCAGGTTCAGTCGACTGAATGTTGGCCCGCAAACCAAAGGGTCATCAGTTCAATTCCCCAGTCAGGGCACATGCCTGGGTTGTGGGCTAGGTCCCCAGTAGGGGGTGTGTGAGAGGCAACCACACATTGATGTTTCTCTCCCTGTTTCTCCCTCCCTTCCCCTC
This sequence comes from Mormoops blainvillei, assembly GCA_004026545.1. Classification (NCBI taxonomy): domain Eukaryota; kingdom Metazoa; phylum Chordata; class Mammalia; order Chiroptera; family Mormoopidae; genus Mormoops; species Mormoops blainvillei. Next base: position 11,155 of record PVJD01000076.1, on the reverse strand, counting down.
TAAGAATAAAACAAATAAAATCTTTAAAAATAAATAAATAAACAAATAATTTTATGTGCTGCCCATAGTCACTTCTCCCAGTTTGAATGAAACTCTTTGTTTTCCCTGCATATGATGGATATAATTAAAACTACCCAATACTTCTTTTGAGAAGTCATCAAAGACTTCAACAGCTGGTTTAAATTGACATATATCTTCAACCCAAATACCCCAAATCATAAAAATCCTAGAGATCACTTCCAAGAGTGAGTAAACACTGTAAATATCAAACTTGCTTTGTTTTCATAACTATAAAAGTTTAAGTCAAGTTCCAATGATGTAGCATATCAAATACTCAGAAAATCTTAGCTCACTGTAGGAAATCAATTATTTTAATGAATAAATTTTTAAAACATATTAACGATATAAAAATAGTCACAACGAGAGCAATTTCAGACCACTGTAATATAATTATTATCCATTTTGATTTTCACCATCATGTCCAAACCATTGGAACTGGGCTGCCATTATACCAGTAATAGGTAATAACCTGCCCACAGCTGGTCATATTTAAATCTAACACCAAACCCTACATCGAAAATTCTTGGGATTTACATACAATGATGAAGAGGTTATAAAAATCTTTGTGAAATATTTCTCTGTTCAAATGTTTCAGGTGTTTAGACTTAAAAAAAAAATCTTCTACTGCAATACAATCACCTCTCTTGTTAAAGCTAAATAATTCATAGAAAAAGAGTGACAGCCATGTGGAAATCACAAAATGGCAACTTCTCAAAAATTCATAAACCATTTCATAAAATGTATTTGCACCTACTCATTAATGACAATCGGGATCAGCTATCTCTGCCAGCATCTACCGAGATTTTATTATTTGCCAAAGTGTCTGTTTTGAGCTTTTTACATGGCACATCAAGGCAAATTAGACCATCATTAAATCAAGGATAAATGATAAGAGACATGATACCTATTCAAGCAGAAAAAAAAGAGACTGGCACAAAGAAATGGCTGACTAAACAGCAGGCTCAAGCTGGCAATACTGATCAAGAGGAGGTAACATCTGATCAAGAATAATGCTTTATGTCTCTACTGACTAAAACAAAATATTTTAAAACTCTAGTATCAGCTGTGGGCCAGTGATACTTTATTGGTTCTTCCCATAACTTTGCTCTTATCCATAACCATGGCTTATCAGTAAACCTTCTGGCACTAGTTTGGATTCTTCAGGAACCTTGGGTCTAGGATATGAGATGCTGTGCTCAATGAGCCTTCTAAAAACACTGGAAAAGAACATATAAATTAATAAATTTGCATTTTAATTCACAAACTCTTTATGAGTCTGGTTAACATGAGCCACTTTTTATAGATTCCCCCCACCTTCCATATTAGCCCTAGATCAGGGGTCTGCAAACTTTTCTGGTTTAGGGCCAGATAGTAAATATTTAAGGTTTTACAGGTCAGAGTCTTGATATAATTTCATACAGCTGTGTCACTATACTAGTTAACTGTCACTTTGAGGCAAAGCAGCCATGAATAAAATATTAACATAGCTGTGCTCCCATAAAACTGTTCCAAAAACAGGAAGTGTTCAGACTTGACCGAGTCTACCCTAGTCTGTGGACCCCTGGTCTAGAAGAAATACTTAAAAAATTAAAAATTAATGCATCATTTGAGAAAATACTCTCCTCTCATATATAGGCTGAAAGCCCAATTAAAAGTTGTCACACCAAACTCAGAGAACTATTCAAACAGAATGTGGTGTTATTTATTTACACTGTTAACTGTATGAATCCCATCCCCTGTATGCGATGTCTCTGAGCCCATAAAAATTTCAACTACTCCTATCTTCATTTCCAGACTCAGCTGGTGGTGTTCTATCTTTGCTGATGAAAATAAGTAAACTGCAGAACTTCTGAAAATGCAGGTCCTATGGCTCCAGCCCAGATCTGTATCAAATTATTTTCTGGATTTGATCTTGGGCTTTTTAAGTTCCATGTGATGCAAGGGCTGTCAGCTACTGGATTTAGCCAAAAATGCAATCAATAAAAAACAATATATCAGAATCTACTGAAATCACAACACAAATCAATTTGTATGTTAAAGACCCAATAACCCGTATTTTTAAAAAGCTCCCTGACACTCTGGCTGGTGTGGTTCACTGGACTGAGTGCCGACCTGCAAATCAAAAGGTCACAGGTTCGATTCCCAGTCAAGGCACACACCTGGGTTTCAGGCCAGGTCCCCAGTATGGGGCATGTGAGAGGCAACCACACATTGATGTTTCTCTCCCTTTCTCCCTCCCTTCCCCCTCTCTCTAAAAATAAATAAAATCTAAAAAAAAAACACAAAACAAAAAAACTTCCCTATTTATGTATTATTTGAAAAACACTTCCATCGAAGAGATACTAGACCCTTAGCCTCTTGGTCACATCTTCTTAATGCTTTTGGTTTCACTATTTAATAATCCCTGGAGCTTTAATGGGACAGCCACTAACCAAAAAAATAAATAAATACATAACTGGGTCAAATTACTCCCTTAGTATATAATACACATATCTTTTCAGGTTTATTATGCACATGTGTTCAAATACCCAGGGTTATTCCCACCTATTTAAATAGGAATAAAAACTCTTCATACATCAATTCAGATTATGTATTTGAAACAAATATGAAAGTCTACTCTTTTCTTCACTAAAAACCAAACATTAACATTTATCACACCAAGAAAAGGCACTCTAACAAATAGCACCCAATCTAAACACAATCCCAATTTTCCTAAACAAAGTATAATTATTATAGCTAGAATGGCATTTAGATATTTTTATAACATTACCATTTTTCCAAGGAAACAAAGTTTACTCTACAAATGGCATTCTGTTAAAAATATAATTAAAATCTCCCCCTCCCCTGGCCTGGTAGCTCAGTTGGTTAAAGCGTCATCCAGATACACCAAGGTAGTGGGTTCGGTCTCCAGTCAGGGCACATATAAAAATCAACTAATGAATGCATGGAAAAGTGTAACAACAAACTGATGTTTCTCTCTCTCCCCACCTCCCTAAAAATCAATTAGAAACAGAAATTTCTCCTTTACTCCAACCTACACTGAATCCACAAATAAAAGGCTGGAACACTGTAGTACTTGAATTTTTAAACCACTTTAATTAACAGTAAGTAGAGCAAACTAATGTGAATACACAATCACAAAACATTTATGATACATAAGTATCATAAATTCTTGTTATCAGAATAATGCCCAATTTAATAAATTTTTAAAAATAGAATAACCTCCTGTGATGTGTCCAAAAGCTATAAAACTATGATAAGTAGAAAATGTCAACCTAGAAAAAGCACCTAGAAAATCATTCAAATACACTCTACACTACAGTAAATACAAACCTCAATGTAATGAAGGCACAGCAAAAAATTTTTACATTGCTACGGCAGTCAAAAATACATTATGCTACAGGAGTGAAAAATAACACATTTAACTTATAATTAGTACAATTATCTGAGTCAGAGCTTGATTTTCTTTATGGAGAAATAAGGTATAAAATAAAAATGACAACTTCTAACTGATGAAATGCTGACATATCCTTGAAACTTTTAAAAAATATAATCACATGTACTTCATAAAATTATGATAAAGTTGCAGGCTAACAAAGAAAGCATGACCACACTATGATGTGTGTTTTCCCTCATCTTTTGTTACATTTTTTAAAAGTATTATTCACCTGGCTGGGGTGGCTTACTGGATTGAGCACTGGCCTGAGAACCAAAGGGTCACCGGTTCAATTCCCAGTCAGTGGGTTGCAGACCAGGCCCCCAGTAGGGGGCATGCAAGAGGCAACCACACATTAATGTTTCTCTCCCTCTCCTTCTCCCTCCCTTCTCCTCTAAAAATACATACATACATACATACATATTTTTAAAAAAGAATTATTCAAAGACACAAAATATGGAAATCAGCATTTTATACTTCAAAGCCCATACTATTAATTGTAATGGAACATTTCTAATAGAAACATTAGAAAGAAACAAGAGGTGGCATCTTAAAACAAACCAGGTAAATCTACTTTTTACATGGGGAGCTGAACACTTACCATTTGGTTCCTCCCTTTAAACTGAACAGTGAAAAAGAGAAAGCACATAAGGGCCTAATTTGAATGCTTTTAAGAACAAAAATAAACATTAAAATTGTTTAATAATTTTTTTCAAAAGCCGGCTTTCAAAGTAAATAGGAAATAACTGAAATAGCTGCCCCAATGTTTTCTCCATTAATATAAAAATATTCCAGACCTATAAAGAGTTTTTCTTAATATTCCTTTAGTAATTGATTAGTAACAAGCATCATGAAGCTAGAAATCAAACTGACAGTAAAATGATGAAAAACTTGTAAGCATTCATAATTTCTAATCTCTGAAAGACCTAAAAATAGAACAAGGACTATTTTCCCTCAAAGATTTAATTCCATTGTTACATACTATTTTAAATATGGTTCCTCTTCAAAAAATTAAGAATACAGTAACTTTGTGGCCTAACGTGAGTTATTAATTTATTTTTTAAAAAGTCACCAACACTCCAGCCCAGGCTTCAGCAAACTTTTTCTGTAAAGGGTCAAAGAGTAAAGTATTTCAGGTTTTGTGGATCACAAATATCTCTAGTATTTCTTTTTTCCCTGCCATCCGTCAACCCTTTAAAAATATAAATACCATTCTTAGCTCTGCAGAAGGGTGGAACGATAATCTATTTTTAAAATGCCAATAAATCCAACATAAGTACTTAAATATCGAATTTATTTAATTGCATAGTTCATTCAATATTTGTAAACTTTTGCCCACCATTAAAATACATTTTAAACATGCAAGTGTTTTTAAGTTAAGGATATGCAGTATTTTAATTTTAAATTGCAGCAACATTTCTGAATCAATTTAAAACTATCTGTCCATTAATTATACTTATATTAAATGCCATTGAGCCTATTAAAACACTGGTATACGTTTTGAAAAACTGAAATGACTTCTAAGAATAGTCTGCAAACAAGTTTGTAATAAGTCAACTTAATCAAGTTTAATAGTACAATACATTTTAATCACTTCCTTCTAGACCCCTAAAAGATTTATGTATATAACATTATCACAAACAGCTACACATTTGCTCCAAGGACGTAAAGATTATGCCAGGAAAATGTTAAGAAAGCTATTTCCACTCATTTTACTATAAGCAAAGAATTTTAGTAAAAGAAATGTTCAGATACATAAGGACTCAGAAAAATTTCCTAATCCTCAATGGAACAAAATAAAGTTTCCCTAAAGTTTAAAAATGTTCTAGGGAAAGAGGAACAGGATCAAAGTAGGTCAAAAAAAAAAAAGGACACCAATGACCTGAGTATTTTTAGCTTCACGAACTTACTAAATAATTACGACTTTTAAACATCTACAGAAAAAAATACTGGTAAATATTTTTCAGAATTAGTTAAGCTGGTATTTACCTAAGGTAAACAATGAGACTCTGCTGGTTATCATTAAGAACTTGCACATTTTAACATCTGAAGTATTCTTGTTTGCCCTACCATCTCGCCTCCCCAAAACAAAAACCGGAGTCAGATCAAGTCTTTGGAACTAACTCCAGTTTACAAGAAATTCAGGAATGGAGAAACTTGACAACCACGAGAACACACTCAACAACATTCAGGATGTAAGACACTGGTATACAATGAGACTGTTTCTTTTTTTCCTTTTTTTAAATGTAAAAATTAAAAAGAGGAAAACCTATGGACTAAAAAAACTGGATCTATTAGACAAATTGAAGAAAACAATTTAAAAAAAAAAAATGCTCTGGTGGGTGTGGTTCAGTGGATTGAGCACAACCTGTGAGCAGAAAAGTTGCTGGTTCTACTCCTAGTTAGGGCACATGTCTGGACTGCTGGCCAAGTACCCAGTTATGGACACAATCAATCGATTTTTCTCTCCCTCTCTTTCTCCTTCCCTTGCCCTCTCTCAAAAAATGAATTAATTAAATCTTTAAAAAATATAATACGTTTTTAAAAAGTAAAAAAAACAAAAAAACAAAAAAAAAACAACTAAGACCTAGGAAAATTTGGGCTTTTATTAGTTAAAATTAAAGAATTGGCAATTTTAAAGATATAAAGACATTTTTTCAAAGAATCTTTTATCATTCAGAAATACATATTAAAATATTGATGAATAAAATTATACAAAATAAGAGATTTCATACAAAATAATTCAGGAAAGTAGGTATACTTAAAGATTAAAAAGATCACCCGTGTGCTGATAACTGCTATGGTTGGATGATGAATACATAATACTAATCTACTTTTATAATGTCTAAAAACTTCCAAAATAAAGAATTTTTAATCTTTATTAAATCAGTCAAGTGCAGATGAATGTATAAAGATTTCTAATTTGGTAGCATGTATTTTTTAAAAATAAAAAAGTTGAAAAAAATTTTAACATCTATTTCATAAACATGAATATTACCTTTGGAAACTAATTCTAATTTACAACCTGAAAGACGTTTAAAAAAAAAACACATTAGTTTAACATAAAAAATAACAAATTCAGAAAGACCAGAAAATATACTAGTATAATAAAGCAGTATCTAATTAATTCTAAACATACAATGTCAGCCTAACAGAAACTAATTTTAGTTAACTGGAATTTTACTTACATTTTCCATATAATTTGGCTTAAAGCCTTCTTGTTGTCGCCTCAGTTCCTCCTGTTCTCTGTGTCGAATCATTTCTTCTTCACGACGACGATGCTCTTCTTCATGTCTAAAAGACGTTTAAATAAAATTTCAGCATGATTGCTTAGTAAGCCATAATCAGGTGTTTTACTTCAAGTTAAACAAAATCATTTATGCAAGTTACATTATGTTAAATCTGTCAATAATGACTGGCTTAGCAAATTTATCTTCCTCTATTTTGCTCTAAAACTTCAATAAACCACATAAACCAAAGAAATAAAGTAACTTAACTAGATAAATCCAAAAAAGTACAACATATTACCAGGGTACTTAAATGCTTAGAGTAAAAAAATTCAGAGTCCAAAAGCTCAAATATGTACTCTGTTGCTGTTTAAAGAGAAAAGCCTAGGATCTATCCCTGGTACAGCAGAGTTCAAAGACACTCGGAACCTATCCCTATGTAAGCCAGTGCAAAAAAACTGTACTACCTAGACAAAAATTCTATTATGTGTAGAAGGAGGTCTTAACAAACCCTCTCACCCCCATTTCAACAACCCACCGAGGCAAAGGTCAGCCTACATCCTATTTTTGTAAATTTAGCTTTATAGAACAAGAATTTACTTACTGCTATGACCATCTTTGATCTAGAGCAGTGTTGTTTAGTTGAGATAGACCATATGAACTGCAAAACCTAAAACAGTATTACTACCTAGCCTTTCCCCAAAACTGTTTGTTAGCCTCTGTCCTCTAGAGGTATATTCAAGCATTTGGGGGGGCAGCGGGGTAGTCAAACTATACACATATGCAGAATTACTATTAAATCAGTAATGTTGTTATATGATTAAGAGGGAAAACCTACAAAATAGTACTGAAGCAACAGACTGACATTATATTGGCATATAAATCAAATTCAAATATACATGCCCTCCACCCCAAAACAAAAAAAGAAATTTAAATAGTAAAGACTATATAATGCTGATGCCCCCTTAGTCTCTTTTTCCAGGTTACTCTTACATGCACCTTTCTACATTAAGCATAATATCTGAAATTCAAGAAAACTTTGTTGTTCTTTGTTGTACAATACTACCCATAATACAAGTCGCCACACTAAGAGAAATGGTAATTATCTTCCACAGCCAGCAGAAAGAAAAGGCTGTTAGGACTTCATGTCACACCACATCAAGTAACAAGATAATGTTCCTAAGGAATTCAAGCAAAATCTGAACTATTTTGAGAATTATGTCTAAGTTCCCAATATAAAACTCTACTCAAGTAAATTGGCTAACCCACTTCTTCAACATTAACACACATAAATTGTATTGTTAATACTTTCCGACAAATAGCATGATTTCACAACAAAATAAATGAACAAAATTAAGAACATTCATAAATGTAGAGAACAGACTGAGCAAAGGGGAATTAGGGGGCTGGGTGAAAAAAGTGAAGGGATTAAAAAATACAAATCGGTAGTTACAAAATAGTCACAGGGATAAGAAGTACAGCATAGGGACTACAGACAATAATACTCTAATAACTATGTATGGTGCCAGGGGGGTAAAATATCAGGGAGATCACTGTGTACAGTATATGACTGTCTAACCATCATATTGTAGAACTGAAACTAATATAAAACAGTGTTGAATTTAAACTATCACTCAAAAATAAAATTTTTAAAAAAGAAAATAGTTTCAGCCCTGGTCAGGTAGTTCAGTTGGTTAAAGCGTAGGCCAGATAGGCCAAGGTTGCGAGTTCGATCCCTGGTCAAGGCACACACAAGAATCAACCAATGAATGCATATGTAAGTGGAACAACAAATTGATGTTTCTGTATTTTTCTCCTCTCTCCCTTCCTCTCACAGTCTAAAATAAATAAAAAATTTAAAAATAGTTTTGTATTCATATACTAACAATGTACCTAAGAACAGGTAAAATTTCCCTTATTCAAAAAACCTTTAAGACCATCCGTGTTTTCAAACTGAGCACTTATTTTTAAAAGGGTCAATATACTATTATTATATCCCAGTCGGATCTGAGACAAGACCCACTAATCAAACACATTAATATTTCTGCAGTGAAATGAACATTCACATTCTGTGAACATAGTTGTGAAAGAAAAGGGGCCAAATACTAAACCTTTCAAGCTCAGGAGAGCCCTGCTTGGCAGTCGTACAAACTCGTAGAGACCTAAATTAACCACAAAGGATGGTTTGAAAAAAAATTATTAACTAAAAGCAGTTCATGGCAAGTGGTCATGCCCTAGGCTGGTATTTTTCCCTAACAAAAGTGAACCTTTACCTTAACTGAGCCAGTCTGTTGTCTTTTTGCATCTACAATTAACATACCTTTGGAATGTCAACTTTCCTTTTTCCTGATCCCTCAAAGCACAGGCACAGAACCAGCGGGAGGACACAAATCCTCTCATTGTTATGGTTATGTTAACTATTAACTACTGATGTATAAATCTATCCGCACATGTCCAACACTGTGTGTCTATCATTTTACCTTTTATCCAATCGCAGAGGTTTTCCCACTTTGTTGTCTCCCACCTCCTTAACCTACCAATCTATCACCAATGGATTTTATGTAACCCCATTACATCTGATGTATACAATAACGTATAAAATTGCCTTTCTCTGGGGGTTTTCTCAATTGGTTGAGATTTTGTCTTCTGGCAACTGCCATCAGCTTGGCTCAAATTAACTCATAAAATTCTTACAGGTTTGGACGTTTCTTACACTGAAATAAAAAAGGTTTGACATAACCACAACATAAGGGCAGGGTAGGTTTTTTCATCAAAGAGACTCATATCTGATCCTACCACATCATGGCACATAAAAAGGTTTTTGGTTTTTAAAGCTTTTTGGTCTTTGGAATTGCAACAATGATCTTGCTGCAGGCCAACTTGTAATACACAAGATAATTTTAAATGTGCAAGTTCATTTCCAGTAAACTAAACAGAAATATCTGCACAAGTATGTAAGGATGTCTATACACAGATATACACTGTGGTATACACAAAAGGTTGAAGACACAATTAAGTATACATGGGGTACACTTACAGCCTCCTGATGCAAAGGAACACAACACAACTGTTACAAAAAGGTAAATTAGCACATACTGACAGACATAAAAGAATGTCTACAGTACAATTGTCAGGAAAAAAAAGGCAAGTACAAGAATGGTACTCCTATAGCTGTTTTAAAAATTGCTTGTATGTCTCTGGATAGTGTGGCTCAGTTGGTTGGAGCATCGTTCTGTAAACCAGAGGGTCACAGGTTTGGTTCCCAGTCAGAGCACATGCCCAGGTTGAGGGTTTGGTCCCTGGTCAGGGCACATACCAGAGGCAACCCATCAATGTTTCTCTCTCACATTGATGTTTCTCTCCCTCTCTCTAAAATCAAGAAGCATGTCCTCCTATATGGATAAAAACTAAAAATAAATATAATTTGTACGAGCACAGAAGAGAGTATGAAAAAGTTTATACCACACTGGGAGTATCTAGGGAACAGGAACATTGCCCTTTTTATTTTTCACACAAATGTAGCATGTGAATTTTGTAACATGTAACATTTTAAAATAAAAACCATATAAAGTATTTTTTATCCTCACCTGAGGATATGTTTACTAATTTTTAGACAGGGGACGGGGGGGGGGGGGGGGGGGGGGGGGGGGGGGCGCGTGCGACACTGACTGGCTTTCTCTTTTATACACCCTGACCAAGGAATAAACCCACAACCTAGGTTATTTGCCCTGACCAGAAATCTAACTACACAACCTTTTGGTGTAGGGCTGATGCTCCAACCAACTGAGCAACCTGACTAGGGCCAGATAAAATATTTTAAACAAAATTTAAATTGTACTTCTCCCACTGTTAAAGCAACTTTTTCTGACAGCATAAGAACAGATTTATACATCAGGAAAAAACTATAGTAGAAAGGTAAATTCACTTTAAACATTTTGTATTTTTTCCTTACTTTCCTTTCTCCATAAATTCCAAAGTTTCTTTTTTACTTTGAACTAAGCTGTGATTATACCACACTGACAAGTCCATAATCTAAATTCACAGACTGCACACAGGAACATTCCCTACTGTACATGTTTGCATTGCATGGTTTTCTAATACACTAATGCTTTAATCATCATCTATAGCCACAAATGGAATTATTGTGACAAATTTTAACATCCTTCCTGTTATAAATAATTGAAACCGATAAAAACCTAAAATTTGAGATTTTTTTTAACTTGAAGCCCACTAATTGTTTTCAGGTCTCGTATTTTGTAGGACTCTGAAAAATGAGAGGCTCTAGGCACTAAGCTGTGATGTGACTAGTGAGAAAAGTCCTGCTGCTCTTTGTTCCTGCTTCACTATGTTCTGGATACCTCTCACAAGGTATATATGTCAAATGACATAAAGGGGAAAGAACGGTGGACGAGCAGGTGAGGGAGTAGGGGGA
>PVJD01000075.1:615000-727146 GCA_004026545.1 Mormoops blainvillei | reverse complement strand
TCCAAGTAATAAAATTAAGTGAATCTTGAATCTGACTTCTTTTTATTAGGTGGTTTTCCTCATCTGGGCCAAGTTTTCATGAAAAATAATCATAAGCATAATGTGTGTTCATTGTAGAAAAATTAGAACATAATGAAAAGTATGGGGAAAGTGAAAGGTAGATATAGAACCCAAAGCCTAAACCACTATTTTCATTTAGATTAATATTATGTTCTTGATTTCTGTATGGTCTGAGTCTCTCTCTGTAGATAGAGAAATATGATGTATGTATAAATATATACTGTGTGTGTATTTGTGTGTTTGTATGTATGTGTAGTTATGTAAAATGGGTTATTTTATATGAAATGCTTTATAGCCTATCCTTTTCATTTTATATTATGAACATTTCTCCATATGTGTGTGTTTTATATATGTCTATTTATATAAAATGGGTTATTTTATTGAAATATTTTATAGCCTGTTCTTTTTCATTTTGTGTTATTAATATTTTTTATCAGTAAAATTCTTCAAAATGATATTAAGTGACTACATGGTATTCTATTCTGAGATTATCTCCAAATTTATTTAAGCATTCACCTATTGTTAAACATTTAGATTTTCTTTCATATATGTGTACACACAAATAAAAACATACATATATGTGCATATACATATCATTTACAATGAAACACTCTAATGAAAAATTTTGACTATATCACCCATTTTCTCTGAAGAGTTGTAATCTCTGTTGCAGTCTGGCTTTTATATTTTGTCCTGCAAAATTCATTCTAGCTGTCTTCCTTAGTACAAAGAGCCCTAATTTCATACCTGGTCATTATTTCTAGTGTTAGAGACTATGTTTCCTAATTTCCTATCCTTCCAAGTGGTTGGGTGTGACCAAAACACTAAGTTATGGTTTATAAGCTGTAAGCTGAAATATGAGAGTTAGAAGGGAGCAAGGTGGGCCTTTCTTCTCCTTTTCTTTCTGCTGCCTACTGCACCGATGTATTAGCTGGAGTCCGCATAGCCTTCTTGGAGTATAGGCTGACTTTGAATAGAATAGTGTGTGGCACAGCAAAAGGACGGAAGGAGCTTGGGGCCCTGATATTGGAGTTGCCACATCAGCCTTTGATTGTCTACTTCTTGACATTTACATGACAGAAATTCTCTCCTTTTGTTTCTTCCTGTCTTGTTTAAGTTATTATACTTGTTATTTAAATTTTCTTTTTTGGCTAGGGAAGGATGTGAATTAATCCTGTCTGATTAAGGATACCGTTGTTTAATGCTCTGTGTAGTAATGTGATTGATAAAGATACATGCATTGTGTCATAGTAGATTCCAGATCCAGGTTGAAACCAAAATCTACTTTGAGACTAGAGAGAGATTAATTGGTATTGAAAAGAAAACACTTAAAATGATACATAAGTTCTGGGGCTCTTTGATAATTATATTACTGTATTTTTCTCAAGTGCATTTACTAATGATCACAGGTATTCTTTCAGAAAACACTTGATAGCTTTTAGGTGAACCCCCCTTAACCCCCCAATTTCATGAACCATTAGGGACTATATATTATATTTTATCAGAATAATCCTTTCAAGCCCTATTATTAAATATCTTGGCTAGTTACTTTGACGATGTTAACTCATAGATGTGACTTCTAATGCTTTCATATTAATGTCATTGGAAGAATTTTGATAAACGAAATTAAAAAACATTTTTATAACTGTAGATTTATGTTTTAGTATTGGTTCTAAGAAAGTTACTTGTAACTTAAGTGAAATAAGTAAAGGATACTATTTTTTAAGAATAGACTATTTTTTTTTAGCAATTTTTGGGTTTATAGAATAAATGAGCAGAAAGTACAGAGAGTTTCCATATACTTATTTTTCCAAGGATACACATTTTCACCTGGGGTATTCTGCTGCATATAATCTTGTACATATTAAAGAAACTTGACACCCTGAACTAAATCTGTATTATTTTATAATAGGAAATCCATACACTACTACCATCATCAATCATTTTATTCTAATCCAGGGTTTTCCATCCTCAACACTATTAATATTTTAGGCCAGATAATTCTTTGTTGTTGAGGGTCTGTCCTGTGCATTCAGGATATTTCCATCCTAGACCTCTACCCACTAGGTGGCGATAATATTCCCCAGTTGTGACAACTATGCCTCCAGACACCACCAAATGTCGCTGGGGGTGGGGAGAGGGGGTGGGCAAATTGCCCCCAGTTGAGAACCATTGCTGTAATCAATTTATGATGCCCTAGAGTTTGCTGTATTTTTCAGGTTGGGCTCAAATATAAGGGGCCTGTAGTTGAACAAACCTTCACAGGAAATTGGTGGAGACAAAGTTGGACTCTTCCCTGACACTCTGGATCTTAGGCAATATGCATAGTCTTACTGAGCCTCAGTTTTCTTGACTGTAAAAAAGGTAAAATATTACCTAACTTGGAAGCTTGTTTCGCAAATTCATTGAGATAAATTATATAAAATACTTCTGGTTGATTTTAGTGTCCTCTTCTTCAACTGTGCTGTATTATTTGGATTTATTCTGATGTGTCAAAATCTCATTACAAAGTTCTTATTTCTTTGGGGAAACTAATCATAGTTTGGGATCTAATGGTTATGGATTTCCAGAGTGTTACACTGTGGATAGTTAAAAACTTTAAATAAATGTTCAGTGAAGACTGATTTATGAGGTCAGTTGTGTTTTGACTCTTTGTGGTGCTCTAATTATATTGTCACTACATTCAAATTGTAACAGTTAAATTATTTCATGTGTTCTTTCAAGGACTTTGGGCTTCTCAAGTTGAGGATAGCAGTAGATGTCAGCCAGTCACTTTGTACCTCGAAGTTTTTGTTTTCATGTCTGAAATCCCACCAGTTTTAACAGCTTGTGTGTCAGCTGCAGTAGTGGAAGGTGGCCTCTGTCGGCTTGTACTTAGTCTATTAAAGACTTACAAAAACTTGACATGGTTTTCAACTAATAATATCCACATCCCATTACTACTTTTTAGAATTAGAAAACATTGTATTCTAGTGAATGAGATGCCATCTATAATAATTAAGTTTATTCTTACTGTTCTATCCCTGCAGAAAATTTTTAAAGACTTGGTGAACGAAGACTTTGTGAATGAAGAAGACTTTTCTGATAGGAAAATGATCAATGGTTGGCTGTAGCACTATTGTACTGTAAGTATTGCTTTGATAAAGAAGTGTAAGTTAAGAATAAGTATTGAATTTTGGAAGGGAAATATGTTAGGCAACGATATTATAAGTAAATATAGAGGATATATTATAATCGTGTTAATAATTTATAGGTAATCCTATGCAGTCTTTTAAAAATTGAAAATATGTTCTCATGTATTGAGATGAGAATTTTACCAATAGCATTGAAAAATATTTCTAGTTCTAACAAGGGTTGATCTAGTTTATGCACATTTGCTTATTTAAAACTATCAGAATCCAGAAAATCATTGGAGCTTTGTAGGCTTGTGATTTGTTTGGGTGACTTATTGTTTAGGTTATTTTGCAGAATTATTTATTTGCTGATTTATTTATGTATTTCATTATTTATTTATTTGATTATTTAGTAAATTATTTATCTGATGAATTATTAATACATCTTCATGACATGCTTTAAATTATTTATAACTTAATTTTGAGCTTATTGCTTTTAGACGCTGCATTGTTACTGACTAGTTTAGATTTTTTTCTTTGTGGTTCTTTAAAATTAAAGTATTCGCTCTAAGGCAAAAGTATATTCATTGCAATGCCCATTATTTTTTTTTAAAGTAATTTATGGTAAAGATAAAATTTTAGTTATGCTTTGTTTAGCTCCAAATTTACCTGTTTAGGTTTATCAGTGATTGAATGTGTGTTGTGTATATACTCATTCAAGAGTCACTTACAAATTAATAATATAGCCTATTGTCTGTCAACTGAGATTGAACATCTAAACCTCAGTCCACATTATCCTTTTATCTCTAAAGGACAAGTCGGTATTTCTTACGTGCTTTAGAATAAATAATGGAGTCCTAGTTATTTTATTTTACTGGCAAATCTGTTTTACTCCTGGATATTTTTAGGAAAGTTCAGAGAAATGAAGTCCAAGATTTTAGATTTGGATCCCCAAGATATAAATTTGACTGATGTCACCTTTGTTTTTTAAATCCCCATTATATGTGATTTGGAAAACACGATGTTTATATAGATTTTTATATCAGTCATAGTGACATACTTATTTCATAGCATATCTCTTATGGAAAGTTTTATGGCATACTTTATTTTAATGAACTAAAATGAACAAAGATCTTTATAAATGCAAGCTATTGTTTCTCTTACTTTAGATAATAATTCTCTTATGTAAAGGTTCTATTTTTAACCAAGTAAGGTATATCTTCTGTCTCTGACTCTATTTCTTAAGATAGTGAAGTATTCAGGCTCACTTCTTGAATAGGTTTAATGAATAGGTTAAAATATGTGTTTGGGTAAAGGAGTGTCATGTGCACATCATAGTCCTTTGTGTTTGCTTGAAGTGAATTACTGTGTACTTTACAGTTTTAATATTTTCGAGAGAAGTAGCATTGTGCGTTTTTTGTTAGGATGCTGTTGAAATATAGTGAAAATGGCTTCTGTAGACAGGTTTCACTAAAGAATTGTAGATTAAGCATATTTATGTCCAAATTTCTTATTTTGAAATATTGAATATACATATGTTTAATTAGAATATTGCTTTGGTATCTTCATATACTTGCCATAAAGGAAAGTGGTTTCTTTTGATTTGTATACATAGGCTTAAAAATGTGTGTAATTGTACTTATCAGTGACTTTTGTGTTCTGGAGATGAACAACCACAGATATTGTTAGATATGGAATTTTATTTTGTGCTTCAGTATGCTGATGTGGACTTCTTTAGAAGAAAAAGTTTCCTTTTCCAATGTTGGATAAGATCTATATTAGTGGTCATGATAATATATCCAGCCCACACTATTAACGAATATTTGTGAACCACTACCTGCGTCATCTAGAAATAATACATATGTGTGCACACACATATGCACATGCATGTGAAAATTTCCCTTAACATCAAAATAAATTTTTAGGACTTGTTTTTGAAAAGAGACATTAATGGAAATTATCGTAATAATAGCTAGCATTTATTAGGCCCTTACTATGCACAAGGACAGTGCTCATATTGTTTAATAGACTGTCGTTACTCTTCACAGAGAGGTAAGTACAGTTATTATCTTCATTTTACAGGTGAGGAAACAAGACTTAGAGATGCTTGCCATACAGATGATAGTAAGTGATGGTGCTGGGATTAGGACTCATTCAGTTTGACTCTCAAGGGTCTTTCATAGCTCATGACAGTTTTGTATGTGTAGTTGGTGTAATGTAGGTTTTTTACTGGAGTTGTTTTATTTATATATTTTTTAAAGTTCTTTATCCTTCATAGGCTTAATTTGCTAACTATCTTCACTTTGCGTAACCCTTGGTCATCTTTTTTAAACAGTAGGCAGTACTTGAGCTTCTTGAATTTTCTGATTTTATTCTTTTTGTAATCCTGTGTATAGTGGACCAGATCTTTCCAACCCTGTTTACTATCTGGAAGTAAAGAGAAACCTTCATCCTGGGTCTGAAACATACAAAGAACATCAGAAAACAGCTGAGTTAGAGTTAGACAACAACAGAGTTGCGTGAGTGCCATAAGTAACTGCATCTGAATGAATGGAAGGGTACTGTGTGAATCACTCAAAGTTTTAAGTTAGATTTTTCAAATAAATAATTAATGTTATATTAGAAAATCCTCAAAACCTGTGACTTAGGTAATATGAAATACTGTAATAACTGTGATGAACATAATTTATTGTCCAATTCAGGACAGTTGAGAGTGAAATGGTGTACCATGATATACCAGGGCAGTAGGAGTAAATTGGGATCTTAGCAAAATTGGGAGCTGTGTACACCTTAGTAATATCATAAATCCCTACTGAATAATTTCTAACGGTCTTATATAATGTTTTTTTAAGAGGAATCTTAATTTACATGCAGTATCTTTAAAAATATATTGTTTTATGATGAAACCAACTTCCATTATGACTACTATTTGTGTGCTTTTGATAGCCAGTCAAGGCAGTTTGTGACTATTACTTTTATAAAGCATGACGGATGTTTTACAGCTTTTGGAACCTATTTTCAAGATGAAAATATAGAGGTATTACTATTGGGAAGAAGAAGATAAGTATGATAAAGTTTGTTATAATATAGTAGGTAATTCTTAAGTTTTTCTTCATATCACACAAGGATGTTTTGTGCTTGTCTTGCTTTGTAAATATTCTAATTGATGGTATATTTCACATTGTACGGAAAACAAACCCTGTTTGTTATACCTTAGGAATTTATAATTTTATGTTGGATGAACCACTGGTCTTTTTTCCCCTCATGTTACGTATTATGTATATTGATAAGTTGACAGCTTTACCAAAACAGTTTTGAAAACAACTGTTTTTCTTTGGTAAATACCCGTGTTCAAAAATAAGAATATCTAGAAAAGAGTTGATTAAAGTTTTCTTTTGTATGTGAGTATGTGTGTGGTTTTCTTTTTAATTTCCTCTTGAAATGTATTTATCTAACATGGCATATTATATTATTAAAGTCATAATTAGATTATTAAATTAAATTTCTAGTTAATTTGCACTTAGGCTATAGATGATTTGTTAAACTGAACTAGTTAACCGCATAGACATATTTGTATTTGAATGTACATTAAAAAGAAAAATTCTCATGCAATCATTCTTAGTCATTCATATGTATAATATCAGAACTCTTTTTGTTCAGAAAGACCTATTATACTTAGTAACAAAAGTAAGAATTTTCATATATCCTGCCTGGAGTTTTTTATAGTATGAAGTACTTCATGAAATACCTCTATAGTTGTAAGACTAATAACGTAGCTTATGTGTTGGCTCTGAGAGTACCTCCTTTATTATTATGACAAGTAAAAGTACAGCCAAAGGTCATGTTAAACATAAGATTTCTTTCATACCTCATCTATTTTGTGGACAGCATGTAAAGTAGTTTGGGTCCCTGTATTGGTATTTTAAGAGAACAACCCAAAATGTCGTTCCCATGGAAGTATTTCAAATATCGTTCCTCCTATCTCCCATGTGGTTGCAGTATTTGGCATGAATGTGCATTTGAATTCTGGGTGAATTAAATAGAACCTTATTAAGTTTAGAGTTTGCACAATAAAAAGGGACTTTTATACTGCTAGGATTTTGTAGGGCACTTCAAAATAATATTGACATATAAAGGTCTTTAATAATATTGAATACTGTACTGACTAAATGCAGTGTCTTAAGTTTTGACCACCTTATTATTGATACTGCTCACTCAAACAGTAGATATCAAATGACATACCAATAGAATGTGTCATTCAGAAAATGAAATCAGCCTTGGCTGGTGTAGCTCAGTGGATTGAGCATCGACCTGCGAACCGAAGGGTCGCCAGTCAGTTCCCCAGTCAGGGCACGTGCCTGGGTTGCAGGCCAGGTCCCCAGTAGGAGGTGTGCGATAGGCAACCAGACATTGATGTTTCTCTTCATCTCTTTCTCCCGCCCTTCCCTTTATTTCTGTCTAAAAATAAATAAAAAAATAAATAAATAAATAAAATCTTTAAAAAAAAGAGGGAGAATGAAATCACACAAATGAAATTATATAAACAAGGCATGCCTATACATACACAATCTATTGATCAGATCTTATTGTTTACTTTAATTTGATAAATAATGTTTAGAATATTGGAAAGTTCATATATAGGAAAAGTTTCTATTAAAAATCATATATAGTATAAAGAGAATGTATATATGTTCCAGAATGGTTATCAGTTCCCTTTAAGTCATCATCAGTATGCAGCACCAAAAAATATAGACCGAAGTAAGGACATTTGGAAGAGGATAAAACTGACAAGTTACAGGGTTTTTTTGTTTTTTGTTTTTTGTTTTTTTTTTGTATAATTGCTAAAGCATTTCTTTGTTTTAAAAGTTTTTCTATTTTCACTAGTACTGCATGCTTCGTGCAATAAGACTTCTGATTTCATTGATATTCTATATGTAAAAATTAACTACATACGAAGTATGCATAACAGGGAGTTGAAAGATGAGATTTTATTTTGTCCTTAGTCTCCCAAGTAAACATAGCTTCTCACTTAAAATTTGAAAAATAACTAAAACTAACCAGTCAGGCTTCTGGGGTTTTTTTTGGGGGGGGGTGAGGTGGGGGGGGTTTGAAATTGACAACTGATATAACCATTGTCAAGCATTTTAAACTGTTACTCTTTTCTCTTAATTATTCTCTTATTTTATAGGAACTATACTGTTAAATTTTGTTATTGGTTTCTTGAATAAAGTCTAATTATAAAATAACCCAGCTAAACCATTTTGTGAGTGAAAATGAGTGCGTGTGTGCGCATTTTTGTATAGAAATATAGTTTATCTTCAAAAGTGATACTGTTTATAACGCATGTACGTGTAACTTTAGAAATGAATGTGTAACAGTTTGGCAGTCATTTGATACTGGTTTAATGTAAAGACTGTCACCTGAGGACTAACAGTCATTATCATGGGGGTTACCTCCAATCTCACAGGCATTTTTACCCAAAGAATACTTACTTTTAATTGCTTCCTCTGCTTTATTTCTCCAGCTGCTACTGCCATTTTCATTCAGAGTTATGCTGTGTTGTGTTAGTGTGATCTAGAAGAAAGTGAAAGATTTGATATCCTTAGAGGTTAGATAGCTTTACTCTGTTCCTTTTCTGTAGATCCCATTGTCTTTCTTACTCTCAGACTTGATTAATAGTTGGGTTGGGTATAGAATTCTAGGTTGCAGATCATTTCCTTTCAGAATTTTGAAGGCTTTCTTTCACAACATTTGTGTTGCTACTGAGAAGTCCATTGCCTCCCTCCCGCCCCCCCCGCCTCCGTTGTTTTCTGCTGTGCATGACCTGTTTTTATCATTTTGGAAGCTTTTAGGATCTTTATATCTGACATTTTATGATGGTGTGTCTTGGAATGGATTTTATTTTTTATTTTACTGGATCTCTAAAGGACTCTTTCATTCTGGAAGCAAGTATCTTTCAGTTTGGGGAAGTTATCTTGCATTATTTTCTTCCCCTGTTAGGTGTTAGTTTTTCCCATTCTCTTAGTTGGAGATTCCCCATGAGAGCAGTAGAGGTAGGTTGTGTGAGGTTGACTGTTGACAGACTGTGGGCAAAATGGTTTGCTCTTCCTCAGTGTGTTTTATGATAAGTTATTTTATGAGTTACTTCCTTTGATATGTTGTTTTCTATTTTCCAAAAATTTGTGTTGTCTTTGGGCTTTCGTGAGGGAGATGAAATAAGTCCATATGCTTTTTATCTTTGTTGATTCAATATTTTTATATGGTTCACTCCTTACTTCTTTTGCTGGCTAACTCATCCTTCAAGATGTAGCTCTTGAAAACTTTCCCTGATTTCTCATTGCTATCATCTCACCTTTTACAAATCTGTGTAGAGTACTTATTATACCACATAGTAATTAGAGTTTATTACTTATCTTTGTGATAAAAACTCCTGTTGACTTATTTTTATCATTGTCTGTTCAGAATATAGTATTCCTTGAATGAAAACATAAACAATACAGAAATGAGATAGATAATAGGTAGCAACAGTACGGTTTTGTTATAACTGTAATTTTTTCTTATTTGAATCTTTTAAAATTAATACTTGATAGATAAAAAATAAACCTGAACGGAGATTTATTTTCAGTCAAATATTAATGCTGTTATTTCTTATGATAATCAAACAAGTGTCCTTTCATTGAAGCTAAATTACACAGCAGTCAAGAGAGTTTCATTGTAAAGGAGCCTCTGTTTAAATGCCTTTATAAAAAAAAAGGTAACTAGTGAATAGCTTATGTATTAAGGATAGTACATCAAAAATGTAGAAAAAGTCTTGTCTTCTTTGGTTCGCATAACATTCCAATAATTCATATAATAAAATTGAAATTTGAAAGAAACAAATAGGATATATTTATTTTCTGAAAAGTTACCACATCCACAGACAAAAGGAAAACATCTAAATTAGCACAAGATTTTGTAAAAAGTCTTCAGCGCTCTCTTGAGTTTGTTTCACTATCAGAATTACCTCTTGTCTCTTTCTGTGAAGTTTTCCTTTGATTGTGTGTTGTTTTATTAATTTTAAGTTTAAAGGTAGGAAATAAAATTGTTTTAATATAAACTATTTGACTCATGACTCATGTTTTCAAAAATGTTAAAATAAATTAATTAGCAAATATATTTTGAGTTCATACAGAGCCCTGGTTAAAAAGAAGGGAAGTTGAAGAGGTACTCACTTTTTAGAATGTATCTTCTCTTAAGAAGATACATGCACATAAGGCGTGGTAGGTACTAAGTTCAGTAGGGCAAGACATGTCTCAAAATTGTGTACAATTAATTACCATGAATGGCCTAGAGGGGATTTATAGTAATTTAGATATTTTAGCTATCTTAGAATATGTTTATATATTCTTGTCATATTTTAGGCATGAGGTATATATAAAGCAGTAATGATCAATAACTTGAGAAAGTCACTTAACAGCATTCTAATTTTATTTTTATTATTTATCTCTCATTTTTACCCATAGACCCAGTATCTTTAGGACCTAGCCATTTTTATCCTTGAGTTTGCTTGCTGATTAGAAATGTTCTTAAAATTATATAGAATTACTTTTGGGATATTGCATTTTTCACCTATAGTTTATATATATATATCTGTAGTTTATAGATCTATCTATATATATATATATCATTATAATATTTTTATAAAACTATTTAAGTTTCAAAAATTAGGGATTTTGCAGCAAAAAGTGGGTGATGATTTTTTGCCATACAGTAATCTTTTGCAGAATAAATCATAATTTGAATTCATTGTTTTATGTTCATGTATTTTTATTTAAATTCAACATTTATATTTTTTCATAGTAGTTTCAGGGTAAAATTAGATGTACTGTATTTTTCATTCAAATTAACTTATTTTCCCATATCTTGAGACCTTGTAATTCATTTGGAGTTTCATTAAAATATTTTTTGGATTATGCGCAGTTCACGCCTACACCATCTCTAGCACTCCATCTCCCATACTTACTCTATCTTCTTATCTTTTATTTTGTAGCCCACTCTATATGTTAGGTTACACTAAGCCCAGTACAGGCAAAAAAAAAAAAGTTATGAAAAACTGAAATCAAGTGCAGAAGGGTCTTATGGAGAAAAAAATATATAGTTATCCTATTGTATAAACTTTTAAAATGTCTAGCAAGCTAGAACTGTGCAACAGATGTGATTGCTTCATTGTTTCAAATTTATGCCAATCAGAGTTGATAGGATTTGATCACACTCTAGTAGATTTATGAGATAAATTACAATATTGCATGACACGCTTCAGATAGAAAACATCAATATAAGTTGAATATGATTTCTTGTTCAAGATAACAAGCCAGTAATTCTTTAAATCAAATGGTTGTGCTTTGAGAGAATATCAGTTTGTGAAAATTAATAGTATCTTTGATATTTTCTTCATGGTAAGAAAAAGCATATTAAACTTTTCTTTTGGTGTACAAATGTGATTGTAAATGGGAGGCACCTTGTTTTTATTTAGCTATAGATGACCAGCCAGATTTCCAAAGGCCTATAGGGAAATGTGGCTGAACTTAATTTGTTTGCAGGAGATTTTGATAAAAGATACAAAAACTTGTCATTGTGATTCCGAATTTCTTCAGAGTAAGAGTTCATTAGATATGTCTAAAGTTTTACTAGAAATTTTGTTTTTCTTTTTTTAAAACAAGTAGAACTTTAATACCTCACATAAACAAAGATAATGAAAAGGAACATATTGACTAATGAAGTGACAGGTTCCTCCACATTAGAGCCAAGGAAGGGGAGTCATTCTCAAGGCTATTTGTTCTAAGAACAAATGGTAGAACCAATATTTAAAAACCCTTGCTAAGAATGATTTTAACTTCATATGAGGTCTACATGGTGGAATCTCTCAGTTCAGTTTTGAAATACAAGCATGGAGTCTCTTGAGAAATTGATTTGAAATTGTTACTAAATCAAATCATTTGTGAAAAGAGGGTGGGATTTTTAATTTCTTAGATTGGAATAAAAAAATTTTAGACTCTGGAGACTAGCCAAACTAATGATTTTTAGGAAGGTAGACCCTCATGTAAGGATATTGTCAAATCTTTAAATTTTTTCAGAAGAAAATTTTACAACGTGGCTTAGATTTAAAATATTCAAGAAATAATTCAAATATTTACAAAAATACAGAGGTTAAATAGAACAGGTGACCGTGTATTTACCATGCAGAATGAGTATGTTAATATTTGCTGTTTCTTTCTCTATAGATATATTTATATATAGGTATGTATAGATAATGTTTTAAAGTCCTTTCTGAGAGATAACTACCATCCTGAAAGTGCCAATGTTTTTAGATTTACTACATTTATGTATTCATTAGCATCGAATGTTTTTACTAAAATATTTTGTTAGTCCTTATGCGGATTGCTTTTTTATTCCTTTTACCCATCATTTCTGAGCCCTTCCTTGCTTCTGTTTTTACATCTGGTTTATTAATTTTAATTGTTCTCTAATACTTCACGATAGGATGACATCAGTACCACAGTGTGTTTATCATTTTCTCTTTGGATGGACATTTATGGGTTAGGATACTTTGCATAGACTTCCACGGATATTCATGTGCCTCTACTGGGCTCAGTGTTTGCAGCACTGGAGACGAGCTCCCCTCGAGCATTACAGTGTTGTGCCCAGGTTTTGGCATTAGGCAGCATCCTCAGGCAGTTGATGCCGCTAGAGCTGTACATTGCTTTCTCTTTTCTTGCTGAAGTTTCTCTGTCCTTGAAAGCCAGTCACAAGGAAGCCTACAGACAACTTTGTCATGTTACTCTTTAAAAAAAAAATCTTCCTTTTCTCCCCATCTCACCCCCCCCAATAAAATTCCATAAAATATGTTTTTTTGGTATTTGTTTGAAAAAGATACCTTTTGTTATATTTTACAGTTTTTACATTTTTGTTGCATATCAGTCTGGAAAGCTGTGCTTTCCTGTGCTGTTGGGGATTTCATTTGTCATAGCAACAGGTGCACAGGGTCTGTGCATATATAAGACATGGTTTTGCTTAATGTGAACAAGATGATTTTGTGCCCAGGTGGTTATATAACTGTTTCAGTTAATAACAGTGAACTATTGAATATTGAGAATGACACACGTATTTGTGAATAGTTTAGAATTTTTTAGAGCTTACTTGAACATTTTATAATCTGAATTACATTCTTTGGATTCAGATTTATATTATAATTTTCATTAGGCTTCTTTTATTTTAATACATTTTATATATTGGTAGAAGTCATATATTTAAAAGTACACTTGAGCATATATCACACACTTAAAATTTGGATCGCGATACACTCTCAAACCGTTGAAGAGAAAGCTGTCAATTTACGAAGTTCTTTGAAATTCTCCAACAGCTTGAAGCTGCCTCATAGAATGCCAAATATCAGAGTATTAATTTTATTAAGCCTTTTTGAAATAACCTTGGAAGTATTTCTTCCCAAAATAAAAAAAGATTAAAGAAATTGCTAGGTCTGGATAATTTCTTCTGTGTTTTTTCTACATAATTAGTAGACATACATTTTAGCGTCATTGTGAAAATTTTTTGGAGTTTTTATTTGATTTTCACACGTATTTTCTGGATTCCCAGGAATATGTTATTATCTCATAAACCCATTCTAAGTAGTTACTAAAATATTTTAAAGGAGATACCTCATCTTGTCATGTATCAAGTCTATTTTGCTTGAAAAAAATTCTTACCTGTTCATCTTTTAAATTTCTTACTTTTTTTTTTTTTTTGAGGGAGGACTTTTTTATAGCTTACAGGAAAGTTTTAGGGTAGACTGTCAGTTTAGTCAATGAGCTCACTGTTGTGAGATTGTGACGTGAGGCTTCAGGTCTCTGCCATGCAGTGTTGTTAGGCTGCCTCTTTGGTTTGCTGTTAGCAGGATCACTGGAACCCTTCCTGGTCTCCGAGAGCTCTTTGCTAGGCTCTGCTTTTGTTTCCTCTTCATTTGATTTATTTCCTCAAACTCAACCTCAGTTGCTGACTTTGAGCCCTTAAATTCTTTTGCATCTGGATTGTACATCTTGATTGACAAATTTGCCTTTACATATGGTCAGATAATTCTATATTTGGAAAAAATATTCCTATTGTGTGTTTTATTCCACTGAACCTTTCAGTGTTAAATGTAGTTTGGATGCATAGGGAAGAATTAATGATTGGAAGATACAGAGTTGGTAAATTATTTATTCTGGCCCCGAGGAAGCTGAAAAGCTGAGTGAAAGACTAATAAATCATTTGTGGTAGTGCTGGTTGTCACTTCCAATTATTTTAGACTGTTTTGTGATAAACTGCAGCACCTGCTAGATATCCGCACACCCTCCCTTGATGCTGGTGGTGCAGCTTGTTTAGTCGATTAGCAGAGGCAAGTTTGTGTAAAGTTTATTTAGGTAGGAAAGGAAATTACTCTTTTTAAGTCAGTTTTGTTGCTTTTTCTCATTGCTTTGAGTGAAAGGATTTCTGTGACAAGGCAGGGAATCTGGAATATATGTACTACTTTAGCCAGGGGAGACTGTCTTTATCTTTCATTAAATACTTGAAGAATTGGGCTTCTTTATCATTCCCTGACTAATTAAAAACTACTTCGACTGAAATGATTAGTATGCTAAAGATCAAATCATCTCTTTGATATGCTACCACTTAATAGAAATCACTGCTGCTGTCTGACCAGAGCTTTTTCGTCATTTTTTGTTTTTAATGGCTGTGGATTTGAAGTCAGTAGTCCTAAAAAGTAGTGAGGCCCCTCTTTGCATTGGTCCTAAACTCAGCTGCTGAGATATTTGGAGGCATAAAAAAAACTTGAAAGAAACCTTAGTTTAGATTGGTCTAGATTTAGCAGTCATGAAATAGGGCCACTCTACAACCCCTTCAGAAATAAATTATGTACCTCATATAATATGCATGCTTCATGCTTGGGATTATGGTCAGCTCTTTTGTTTCCATCCTAGTTTAACAATTACTTATGTTCAAGCTCAGAATACTGTTTGTTTATCAAAGTAACTTGTTTTCACTGAGATTTTCGGCTTCAACATAAAAAAATACAGGAGATTTTAGAGGACTCTTAAGACTATATACAAAGAAATAATCTTTGTAACTGTCTCATATTCATTCAGTCACAATTTTACTCACTAACTTAATTTCTCCTTATAAACATTTATTAAGCTCATGTGTACCTACCTGCTCTCTGGGAACAGCAACTACCACTACTACTATTCGTAATAACAGCCAGCTCTTTTTTTAGAGCTTGGTGTGTACCATGTACTATTCTAAGCATTTTACATATATTAACTCATTTTAATACAACAGTTCTATAAGGTATTTACTGTTCTTATCTGCATTTTACACGGGACCTGTATGAATGGTAAGGCCGTAGTGATTTCATTTTTTCGTTAGAGCCTATAAAGGAGGGAAGTGTTTATGATAAATCTTAATTAACGAGGTTTAGGAACTTCAATCCAAATAGCCTAATAATCACTAAAATTCATGAAACATTTAATTTTGTGTTTGGTATTATACGTATTTAACTTCTAACTTCTGCGTAATTAATTATTATCTTCTTTGTTATGACGACGAAATTGAAGCTTAAAGAGGTTAAACCAGCTTGGAGGTGGAGGAGTGAGACTTCAGTCAAGATCTGACTGCCTCTGTGCTCTATTTAGGGGTCACAAACCCTAGTCCCAAGTCTGTTGCTAAGTAAGCCATAGAAAGTGTGGAGGAAAATGGGCTAGTGGAAACGCAGGCAGCTGGAGAGCTTTTCTCCAAGTGGGGCCAGAGGCTCTAGATCTAGTAATTTTTTTTTTTGAGAGAAGTTAAAAATCTAGACTTTTTATGTAAAAGTTTAAATTTTAAAATCTTGGCAATTCAATATGAATTGTTTGCCTACTGATGTAGCCTGTGAACATCAGTTTGTAACCTTTGAGTACTATGTTACCTTTAGTAGAATTTGTTTTGAGGTTTCCCTTCTAACTTCATTCAATTGAAAACTAGTGAGAATCTATGAAACAGTATTAACGGGACAGTGTCAGTAAAATTTCGTCCTTTTGGTCTAGGGTCCCCAGCCCTGGGTCTTCGGACCCATGCTGGTCAGTGGCTTGTTAGGAACCCAGCTGTGAACAAAACTCACCTGAGATATGACCCCCCCCCCACCCTCCGACCCCCGTCCACCCCCACCAACCCACACACAAACACACACACGCTGTCTTCCACAAAACCGGTCCCTGGTGCCAAAAAGGTTGGGAACCACTGCTTTAGGGGGATTAACAGACTAGATGAAAAGTAATTATTCATTATTTTTTAGTAACCCTATATAATTCATAATGCATTTCAGATGAGTTTTAGTTGAATTTGGTTTTCAAGTTATCATGGGATACATAGTCTAGCATAGAGCATAAAAATCAAATAATTAAAAAATTAGACTAGAATCTTAAAAATTTAAACAGGTATTAAACTATATAAATATTTATCGAAACTTACTCTCTTGATGTATTTCCTCTGGTAACAAATCCTTTCATTTCCTCCTTTCCCTAATCCTACACATTTCTTTTCCTGTGCTGTGAATCATGGGGGGAAGTTAAGATACATATAATTTCTCATTGAAATGCCTTTATCAGATTACATGTAGAATTACATAACACATGAAATGTGACTTTCAATGGAATTTAACACACTTAGTCAAAGGCCTTTATTTATGTGAAGTACGTGAATGGGAACTGTTTGAAATGAAAGTCAGTGGTTATTTGCTATGGTTTTATTGAATGCTTTTATGATACTTAAAATTTAAATAAAATATCCCTGGAGATAACTTCAGTGTCATTTTATAACTGTTTGAAAAAATTCAAATTAGTTGTTAGAGGGTCCTTCCACAAACCTAGATTAAAGACCTAACTTAATAATTGTTAGTAGCAAATTCACTATTTCAAAATAACTTTTCTTCATGGATTTTCAAAGCCTGCCTTATAAAGAAAGATATTTCATCCAAAATCAGTAGTTCTTTTAAAAAGGGGGTTAATAAATTATAAATTCTTTAGTGTGTCCTTTTGCTCTTTTATGTATTATTTAATATGTAAGTAAAATACTTGTTACTTAATTTTTTCTTATAAGTTTGTTATAGGAGTGTTTTGATTTAGAGCATTTCATTTAATGGTGTTCAATTATTGGCCAAAGTATGGCTTTAAAAATTTAATAGAAAACATTTTATTGTGTCTTTTTATTATAAGAAAAATGTATGTTCATTATAGAAAAATTGAAAAATGAAAAGCACATGTGATTCCACCAAACTGAAATGACCAGTAAACCCCTTTCTGTTTTGAGGTTTTTTTCTTTTTCACTTTGACTGCTTAGCATTATATATTTGTTTTTTTCTGTGATATCATTCATAGTTCAGTAGATTTGTTTTTAAAAGACATTATATTATTTGAACAGAGTTCAAATGCATCTCCTTCATAGAGCTTTTTGTCCAATAACTGGAAGTAAATTCTCCTCTTTCCTAACTTCCATGTGACTCTAACTGTATATCCTGTAGTCACTTTTATCTTACCCCAGACTTCTCTGAGGGCAAGAACTATCTTATATTTATCTTTATGCTCTTATAAAATTCACTGAGTGTTGCATGATCTATAAAAGTAGATCTTCAATTCAGTTTGTCCCTTGCATCTACCATTTGAAATAACAAAATGGCAGCAAATATATGAATGATATATGAATATATATCATTTTAATGGGTAATTCCAGTAGGGCTTTTGTGGAAATGTAATTATACAAAGAAATCACTGAAGTTTATGGTGCTAACCTTTCTTTCTAGATCTAAAGATGTACCTGGTGTCTTATATAATAATTAATAAAGATTTACTATGTTCAGATACATCAAGTAAATGTAAATTGAAGGGTTAATTTCACTAAATAAATATCTATATACAATATTATCGCATTAGAAATCTGCAAAAGATACTGAATTATTGGAAGGTTTATAATTGGAACCATGGAGCATGGAAAATATGAAGTAAAAAATTTTAGGTATGGTGGATCTAGTATGCTATTATTTAGATAAGAGGTAATTTATAATGCTAGAGGTGATTAGGTCTTTAGCAGTAATTGTCTTCTTTGTGGGTAGGAAACTGAAGTTTTGGGACATAAATAATTGGACCAAGGTCATAAGACTGCAGGGTACCAAATGCTCATTACTAATGTGTTTTCAAATATATTTTGAATGAGTAAATTAAATGTATTATTTGTAGAAGGTGTTTATAACTTTGCCACTTATACTTTAGGAAAGTTATTACCAAAAAGTTTCGCCATTAATATCTATATTAGAAAACAGATTGTTGATATTCCTTAAAATGTTTATGCTTTGGAGAAAAGTTAGAAGACATAATACTTTTAAAACATGGCAGTGTAAGGAAACATGAAATGGAATGGGTTCTAGTAGTTTTGTTTCTAGCAGCACTTGGAGTATGTAATTGGAAGGTAGCTTTATGGAAACTTTTCAAGTTGGAAGATTTCAGCTGGAGTGTCTTAGGGTCACTTAAAAAAAAAAACCCTCTATATTAAAATAAAATGTGTCCAAGCTTTAAAGACAAGATCTCAGAGTTTGCAGATGATCCTAAAATTGGAGCTACAGGAAATAATGAGGAACAATGCAATCAAATTCAAAAAGATTTGGATTGTTTAGGTGATTGGGCCAGCAGATGGCAAATGCAGTTCAGTGTAGACAAATGTAAAATAATTATCTTAGGAACAAAGAACCAATCATACAGCACACTGATCAGGAAAAAATTTGTGGGTTATTGTAGGAAAACCATTGAAACAGTTAACCCGGTGCACAGCTGCAGCAAAAAAGGCAAGCAAGAAACCAAATTAGCAGACGGATAGAATATAAAGCAAGAGGCAATACTTATAGTGTATTAAGAAACTTGCTAGACCTCATCTAAATTACTGAGTCTAGTATTGGTTGATGGAACCACTTTAGAAAGAGTAGATTTTTTGCCTTGGAAATAGACTAGAGATTGTAACAAACCAATCTAATAATGTTAAAGAGATTTGAACTAATTTTTATGAACTTAAAATTTGTGAGCCTTTATAGATATGAGCAAGACACTGAGTCAAAGTAAAGGTACTTTCAGGTCTACTATCAAAACTTGATCTGAGAAGAGGACATGTATAGTTTCAACTGCTTTCTTTCCAGTTTAGGTAGAAGTCTGTCTCTCACCTCTCTTGACTAAAGAAACCTAAGCTGGTATGAGGCATTTGTGTAGCCTGAAAGCTGCACTGTAGCACCTACAGCCATCATGGGCATGAGATCCAAGAGCTGCTGATGAGATGCTCCTCGCTGGCCTGTTACTCTTGATGCAGTAACATACCTCGCAAGCATTATTCCAGGCTGTGGAGGCAGGACTTTGTCATTTGATTTCTTTCATTTCTGTACAAGCCTGATTCTCCACCCTTGTCTCAATTTTCTTTTTGAGCTACTCAGTACACAGCCAATAAAGTCCATTTTGACTTGATTATCCAGAATGTGTTTGTTTATAATCAAGAACCCTAAGTGGCATGGTAGTAGCATTCTGTATTTTAGCTTTGACCATTGCATTTTTTGTTGTTGTTGTTGTTCTTCAGTGTGTTTGCTCTGTTTGGAGTGGTGTTGGATGAGAAGAAAGCTGAAGTGTAAATATTTATCCCTCTCTCCCTTCCTCTCTTCCTCCCTCCCTTGCTCTCTCTGATCTTTCTCGGAGTAGGAAAGAAGTAGGAAGAATTTGTACCAATACCACAGTATCTGTAATTCTTGTGTAAAATTTAACTTTATCCATGCAGGTGAATAGTGTCACTTTGTTAAAAATGGTGTTTGGTATAGAGCCTATCTGTAAGAATAGTATACACATTTTGTTACATTAATATTTGGTATTTCTAAAAATCATTTTCTCCTTTTATTGTGAAGAAAACTTAATACATGATTTTCTTAATGTCTCTTGAGTAATAGAGGGTATAATCTGGAATACTGTGTAAGGTTTTCTTTTGGTTTTATATTGCTATTGATTTTGGACATTTGTTGAATGAAATGTTTTGAAAAATAAAACTTGTAATTTAGGAATGGTGGATTATATTTTAAGTTTGTGGTGAGTTGATTGGTTAATATCTAGAATTGATTTTTATCATACAAGCAATGTTTTAAATAGTGGTTAGGTTTTCAATTTATCACATATGCCATATTGACTTGTTTTTTAGTTAAATTATTAGTCCAGTATATGGATGCTTGAGACACAGCCACACTGCGTAAAGTAGGGGAAAAAATAATGGGAGCTTTTTTCTTTCTTTTTTTTTTTTTTTTAGAAGTGGTATGCAGGGCTGTTCCTTTG
Organism: Mormoops blainvillei; assembly: GCA_004026545.1. Classification (NCBI taxonomy): domain Eukaryota; kingdom Metazoa; phylum Chordata; class Mammalia; order Chiroptera; family Mormoopidae; genus Mormoops; species Mormoops blainvillei. The sequence continues at coordinate 706,583 of PVJD01000075.1, read as the reverse complement.
AAAATTTTTGAAATAATCAGTAATTTGATTTTGAGTTTCTTCATCATTTTAAAAAGGGAAATGGAACCCTCCGAATAGAAAGATATCCTTGAGTCTGTTACTCATACACCTGTAGGTTGCCAGAGCTTTTACTACCCAAAAACCTATATGTATCATGTCATGTCCTGCCTTCCAAAATAAGTATTCCTTGATCCAGATTTGACACCTTTATGCTCTTACTGTGTCCCATATTGTATATAGATTATGAGCAGTGTTAGGAGATAAGAGCTGTGTGACTGAACTATTTGAAACACCTATTTAAATAGTCCTTTCTTAGAGATTATTCTTTATGAAGAGAATACCTAGTTCTTTGAAATGTTGGTTAGTACATTTCAGTGAAGGAAAACTGTTCATCTAGTGTTCAGGGAAGTATTTTTGGTTGTGTTGCTCAGTTAGGGGCTGCCTGTATCACATATGCTTTAGAATAAAGAAAGTCAATATACTTAGAAAATTAATTATTTTAAGTAGGTGAGTATTAAGGGTAATTGAAGTTTTACATTCTAATCTTTAAATTGTTTGAGATCTTTGTATAATGGAATAGTATGTGAATAGATTTTTAAAAAATATAAAACTGATGTATCTTTTTAAAAATATTTTATTTATTTACTTTTAGAGAGAGGGAAGGGAGGAAGAAAGAGAGTGAGGGAAAATCAATGTGTGAGATACATCAGTTGGTTGCCTCTCACATGCCCCCAACTGGGGACCTGACCTGCAACCCAGGCATGTGCCCTGACTGGGAATCAAACCAGAGACCTTTTGTTTCTCAGGTTGGCAATCAGTCCACTGAGCCACACCAGTCAGGGCCGTGAATAGTTTTTCCTGCATTATATGCTTGTGTAGAAAGAGATGTATGGGACATGGGGCCAAAATACTGATTATATACTGCAGTGGGCATGCCAGACTGCTGAAGACTAGTCTGTATGTCTGCAAGGTAGCATAATGGTCCTTTTAAGATTAGAGTCAATACCCACTACCCCAAGAACTCCCTAGAGGAGTTTATTTTATTGTTCTTGTCCGCACTGCAGGTTCCTCTTATGGCACAGGATCTGCAGCTAGCCATTTCTTTTGCCACTTGCAGTTGAGCTCAACTGCTGCTTTGGGAGAGTGGAAGGGCGGGGCTGATAACTTTTGGGATTCCTGGTCAGCCCCTGCATAAAAGACATGCTTTCACTTTCAGAGTGCACAGAGGGCAGAGATGAGGTCTGTGGCTAATGCCTGCTTTATGTACTACTGTTGGATGTTCCAGGGCTGCTTTTTCCTTGCCAAAAGCCTTTTTAAAAAAAGTTATTGTTAGGTTTGGAGTCATTTTCAAAGACCAGTGGCTCTGGATAGCTTATTTTTGTAGCGAGATATTTTTACATTTAGGCCTGTTTCCCCGCCCGCCCGCCTGCCTGCCAGCATTTCCCTCCTTTCCTTCCCTTGTCCCTTCCTCCGCCACTTCTTCCTTCCTTCTTTTCTCTTTTTGATGACAATTTTGCTTATTTCTGGCCTAACGAAAATAGTTGTTAGAAAATTCTGTTTAAAAATTCAACTTGTCGGTTTATTCTAAAAATATTAATTATATATATACAGAATAATTAATATTATATTAATATTATATTAGTGCAGATAATAATTCCATGTTAGTAAGAAGGGATTAAATATATTAAATTTTTTAAATATAAAAATAGGATCTTACACATCTATTACTGTTTTTTGTTAACAGTGATGGGCAGGAAATATAAATCTACATCATCTCTTTTAAACGTTGCATAACATTCTATTTTATTTAACCAGTTCCCACTGATGACAATTTGGGTCATTAGAATTTTTCACTATTATATGTAACACTGCCTTCAAAATACTTTTGATAAAGTTTGTATATGTCCCTCATTATTTCTAAAAGGATAAATTCTGTAAGTGGAATTGTTGATAAAAGGGTAATAATTACATTGTTAAGGCTTTTGATACTTATTGCTAAAATTTACATTTCATGCCCACCAAAAGTTTTTGAGAACCCTGCTTATTTCCGCATTAACAGCAGGCTTTAATACTAAAAAAAAAGCTTTGTTAATTTTATAGGTGAAAAGTGTTACCTTGTATTAATGTACATGTTTAATGCTATTGACCATTTGCATTTATTTTATAATTTTCTCCTTAATATCACTTACCTGTTATTCATGTGTTTTTCTCACATTTATTTAAGTACTAAATTACATAGTAAAAAGTGACCATTTTCTGGCATGTTGGCAGTATTTTTTTTTTTCTGTATTTCATTTGAGTATATAGTTTTTAAAACTATGAGTTGAAATACACTTTGTTTTTGTTTTGTTTTATTTTGGGGCTATATAGCCCTACAAAATTTAATCAAACATATCTTGTTTTACATACATTTTTTATTTTTAGTATTAAATTTTTTTTAATTAAAAATATTTTTAAATTTAGGATTTTTAACTGTTAGTTTTTGGACACGTAGCCTGCATTTTCTGTTTATTGTCTTTGCAGACGTTGATGTACATATAAACTCACAATCAGAAATATAAAGAAAAGAGCACTGAACTGTTGCCAGCTGACTGTGACCTTGAGCCTCAGCTTCTGCATCTGTAAAGTGAAGGTATTTGTTTGGTACACTGCTGTTCATTCAGTTATTTTGTTCAAGAACCACATTAAGAAATAAAATTTAAATCATAACCCAGAACTCACATATACATACTCCCTTACAGATGTATGTTTGTGTGTGTAAACATATACCACGTGTTCTCCGTTTTGTGTGTCATGCCATATCATGTCACGCAAGGGCAGACTATTAAGAAAACCTGTTGTGAGCAACTTACTAAATTGCTTTCATTGCCCCACAATAGGGTGTTACAGTTTGTGAAATATCACTGATCTAGGGCATTGGACACTCAAATGCCTTCTAGGGCTGACCAGATAACAGATGCAAGACCTTTCCACTTCAGCATATCAGAGGGCCTGGGTCCTATCTAAGGGCATTCTAAGTAAAATAAAACATAACTTGTTAGATCAACAAACATTTTCTGGTGTAATTCAGCCTGCTAATTTGGGCTTCTAGCCTAGGCTAGAGGGAAAAAACTCAAAGAAAATGCAAGCTTATTACTCCATCAGATTGCTATAAAATGTTTTAAACAAAACAGTGCATGTTCAGGCAATGGACCACAGAACATACTTTGAGTAGCATTGGTGTAGATGCTGACCTTTAGATACTTTCCAGCATCTTCCTGTTCTAAAAGTCTATGGCTCTGTGATAACTCTAGACATGGAAATTAGGAGATGAAATAGACTCACTCACTTTTTCTGATTTGTTAAGATATGATGTCTGTGATAGGATCTGAAAAATAGAAACATGAGATTATTTTAGGTATCTGAGCTACTTTGGAGGCTGATTAAAGGGGGAGATGAATTTTGACCTTTTCTTGTCAAGCAAAGGTGATGATACAATATCCCAGCAACTATGTCCAAAAACAGAAAATGCTGATGAATAACCAGTGAAAAATCATATAGGAGAAGTTCAGTGTCATTGAAAAAGTACCGCAGCATTTGTATACGTACTAAATCTTGCATGTGTGTGCACAGAATTATTTATATGACCCGATTTTCTAGTTTTGGGGGCAGAGACTCGTATACCTACAAGAGAGATGCTGTGATGTACAACCATTAAGGCTCACTCTGGTGACTTGGGTAATTGTAATGGAACCATGGAGTCATTAGGCTCCAGATGGAACTTTAATCTGGCTTCTGATTGAGCCAAGTGTCCTTGTAGAGTCTCTAAGCATCTGTTTTGGAAATATATATGACATTATTCAAAATTTGTACAAATTAAGCCACCCTTGGGTTATAATTCAATTTTTCTTTATTGAGAAATGTATTGTAAACAGTTTTATGCAATCAAGTAAAACTGGCCTGTACCCATTATTTATTTGCATATTAACCGGTCATTTGTATTTTTGTGATTGAACTCTTAATGGATTTAAGAAAGCTTACATTACTTCTAAAATTGTTTTTTCCTTATAAAATCTGAAGACTGTTTTCTAGTTTTAAATAGCTTCCACGTCGGTACTTCTTTTTGAGAGACTATTTAAAAATGCGTAAAATATTGGTGATTTTACTTTTGAATGACAGAAACCCCCAAATAATCTGCCTTATTCCAGAATGAAGTTTATTTTCTCCCATAACAGAAATTCACAGGTAGGGGAGGCTCTAGGGTTTGGTCTCCAAACACTGTGAACAGGTACCAGCTTGGTTTATCTGTTCATTCATTTGCCTTCATACTGGTTTCCTTTGTGATCACAGGACAACTGCCATTCAGCAGCTAGAGCTACAAACATCCTTTAGTTCCAGCAGGGAGAGAAAGCAAGAGTTTTTCCTCCTCATTGTATTTCGGAAGTTTTTTCCTTCTATTTTATTGGCCTGGTTTAGACCACATGTTCATATTGCTTTTAATGAATTCTTATCTCATTTACAGAAACACAGAAATTAAAATTATATTGTGGGAAGAAATACTAGTTAGGTATTTTATAGTTACTTTGGTTTTTCTTCTTAAGTAGAGACTGGAAAAACTACTTTTTATGTTGGGGATAATAAATATTACCTGGTCCAGGTAATGTGTGAGGAATTGCATTATTAAATGTTAGTGACTTTTGTCAGGAATATATTCTCTCTCAGGAAATGTCTTATTGGTACTATTTGTTCCTTCCCCCAAAGTACAGTTCTTTGGAGCCTTGGTGCTTGGCATATATAGCTATCTTTAATTTTTTTTTAAAACTGTGGTATAATTCACATACAGCAAATACATAGTTAAGTTTTAACAATTGAGGATGAGTACTGGAAGTGAAGAGTTATAAATTCATGGTAGAAAGATCTTACCCTGGATTAAGTTAGGAAATACTGAAAATGCTGATATATAAGAGAAACATTCTTAAAGGAGTATTGCAGCAAATGTAGATTTTCATTTTACATTGTCTGTTCCTATACGGTAGTATTCGTATTCAGATTTTCCTGAAAGGTATAAAGCTGTGTTTTTCTGCCAGTTCATTCATTGTTAAATTTCTTTTGCCCTTTCATGTGTCAAAAATGCATTATTGCCAATACCATTAATTTGTATTTTGTGATTAATTGATCAGAAGTAGTTTTAACTATAAACAATTTGATAAGCAACTGCTAGAGTGAATAAGAACCTATTTAACCTCTTTGAGGGTTTGAAAAACAATCAAGACATTCTACATGTCTTCTTGACATTCTTGCCTTCATTTCTACCTCTAATATGTCATGTTGATTTTCCCTGTTGCTTATTTCTAGAATCAGTTCTCTGTATTCTGGTTTGGACCCTATTTATCTCTTATTTGGATTTCTTAATCTCTGTGCCAGAATATTCATATGATATATATTATTCTTCACTTGACTTTTTAAAAGATTTATTAGAATATAACACCTTTCAGTGTGAGTACATATACCCATTCACTTCAGTTTTAGAGCTTCATAGTGTTCCAGAGTAGGTATTTGTCCTGTATAATATTGAAATAGCCCTTCTTGATGATAAATCTCATCATGTTACTCTTCTTGTTAAAAGTTCCCCTCCCATCCCCTACAGTGGTGATTCTTAGGGCAGGGAACATTCATTTCCCAAGGACTGGTAAGTCTGAATCATGTGTGGGCATTTTAAAACTCTCTCCATAAAATTTTGATACACTTTCTTGGTCGAGGATTTCTCTTGTAGAAGGAACTGTAACCATTTCAGATAGTGATGACAAAATGTGGTAAAATCCTTAGTGGTTTGACCTTTTTACCCCCTGCAATCTAATAATTTTGAACAGCTTGCCTTTTCCTTGACTGGAAATCTGTTTTTTCTTTCATTTCTTTGCACTGATGTGTCTTTTTACTCTGCTTAATGCCCTTCTTTTCTTTTTGTATTCATCCTGAAAATTTATCCCACATTTTCCTTCTTCTGTATTATTACAGTACTCTTGAGCTCTTTACCAAGAACACTTGTAATTCCTTCTAAACTCCCCTCTAGCAAATTTTAAGCTACTTGAGGACAGAATGGTGTTACGATCTTTATAGTTCTAGTATATAATTGTACATAGTATACATGGTAGGAGATGAATTATATGATTACATGAATGAAATTTAGTGGAATTATCATAAAATATACTAAATATCTTTATGTTTTTGCATAAAATAGCTATGAAAGTTAAACTTTTAAATCTACACAAGGAGGAACAGAGCAGAGATGCAAAGTCTCTGAAGAGGCTGAATGACTGACGGGCTTGCAAGCTTGCTTAGTATTGCAAGCTTGGATGCCGTCTGATTGATGCAGCCTGAATAGCGTTTGCCTGTTAAGGGTGGGTTGTGGATTGGTCTGCCATTATTGTAAAAGGAGAGGCCCAAAGGTTGAAGTTGATAGTACTTATCACAGCATTGGCTGGAAGATTTCTAATATTCCAGTTTCTAGCTCTTGATAAAGAGAAACATGCAGGGAGTTGCAGATGGATACTCCAGATTTTCTTTGCAGGTGGAATAGTGATTAAGAGAGAGACTTGACAGACAGGGTTGCAGTTCTATCTTTGTTACTTGCTAACTGTGTGTTCTTGGGCAAGTTTTTCATCCACATTGTGGCACAATGTATTCATCTGTAAAATGGTGATAATAATAGTACGTATATCAAAGGTTGTGGTGAGATTTAAATGTAAAACTCTTAGAACTGTTCCTGTTGTAAGTCCTATGTATTAGGTGGTATTGTGCCCTTTATACTTGGGTCTCCTATTGCTTCTTGTTCTAAAAATATATTCTTTAGGCTGACTACCTGTATAGATTTGTCTGCAAGAAGAGAATGTGCTAGTTATACCATTACAAGAGCTCCAGTCCTGTGACACAAATGTTCCCAGTAAATACCAGTTCTTTGGTATTTATTTATTTCTATATGATAAAAAACTCAAGAGTCAGGCCTGTTTCTTGACCTTGATTAATGTTTGTTTATCCTAAGTCATGATTCCATTCTTGAATGTTCTATGAGAATTCACTTTCTAACCAGCATGGCTGAAAGCCAGACCTGGAGTCTATTAAATCCTTGGAGTAATGACTGCCCTCCTATGACACTTTCTGAGAGCCAGCCCTTGTGTTGCCCCCTGACAAGACCACACCTCATCTCAGCAGCACTGTGGGCCCAGGTGCTTGAACTGTTCCCCTATTCAAACATGTATTTCTGTATGTATGCAGCTGTGTGTTTGGCAGTAACTGAAATATCCAGTTCATCCTTTTCTAGTGAAAAAATATATGAAAGCATATGAAATGCATCCAGCCCACAAAATATACTCATTAAAAAAAAAAGTATTTGACATGTACTGGAATGACCTTGAGTAGGGTCTGGGTTTGGGTCAGTTTTATTTCTGTTTCACTTTGGATTGTGTTTGCAAGGGGTATCTGAAATTAGTTCAAGTTTAAAAGATGTGCAGCAGGAAGAGGAGTAGAAATCTGAGAGCAGGGCTTGATTTTAAGATTATAGGAAGTGCTTTTAGTTTTGAGGCAACATAACAAAACAAACCTTTAGCTTTTCTCTGTATGTCACCTTTCTATCTGGTTCCTAACAGGGCTTTCTCTTTCTGTATCATTTCAGCCTGTATTGCTACTTTTCCTACTGCAGTAGCCAGGGCAGAAGGCAGGTCTCTTCAGAGATTTTTAGTTCAAATAGTTTGAGAGGCACAGAGAATCTGAAGCAGCCCATTCTTTCAACCCGGATGGCAAAGGCCCTAATTTACTGATGAGCTGGAGCCTAGTACCTACCTAAGGTGCAGTTCATTGTTACTGGTCTGGTTTAGAGCTAAGCTGCCATGCCACAGAGGCTGGCTGGGCTCAAGACAGCTTCTTTTAGCAAGTGATTGTGACTGACACATTCATTAAAGTATGCTAATCTGTAGGGGCGGAGAAAAGAGCTACCTTTAATTTGAACGCTTGAAGAAAGTTGTTGTGTGAGTACGGGAGTACACTATTTTATTTGCTGCCTGATAACTATTTCCATATACGAAATAAATATACAGAACAAAGCACCACAAACTGGTTGGCTTAAATACAGAAATTTATTATTTCACATTTCTGGAGGCTAGGAGTTTGAAATGATGGAGTCAGCATGGTTGGTTTTTTTTTTCTGAGAGGTACAAGAGTGTGTGGTTTTTAAATCTTGATTATTTATTTAAACACCTCTTTGTTTTTAGTAATTAGCAGATTTACTGAAGATGATTGTCTTATCATTTTAGTATGGTAGTAGTAATGTAATTGTACAGTATTTGAATGCCAGAATGTTTAAATGATTATTAAAATCGGGAATGTTTACAGAATTAATGTTGGTGGATATCATTAAAAAAATTGATTGTTTTGGTCATTGTGTACATACATGAGCAAGAGAATTATTTCTAATAGGAAGGTGCCCCTATAGAAGGGCATATAACTTGGAGTTTTATGTCCAGACACAAACTGACTTAATTATATATCAAAATCTCTTATTTAATATTTTGTATTATGATCTAAAGAACGGGTTACCAATATAAAGTAAAATTAATTCTCATTAAGTTATCAAATGGCTTTAAGTCAGTATTATTCTAATCGTTCTGATAAAAAATATTTTAATATACTTAAAATGTAGTTGTAACCTATGTGAATTTCAACAATGTTTTGTTTTAATGTTTCCCTTTGACTTGTTTCTTTTTTAGAAGTCTTTTTAAAAAAGATTTTATTTATTTATTTTTAGAGAAAGGGGAAGGGAGGGAGAAAGAGAGGGAGAGAAACATCAATGTGTGGTTGCCTCTCACACACTGGAGAGGCCTGGCCCTCAACCCAGGCCCTTGCTCTTGGCTAGTAATCGAACCAGTGACCCTTTGGTTTGCAGGCTGATGCTCAACCCACTGAGCCACACCAGCCAGGGCTGACTTGTGTTAATTTTGAATTCTTCTGTTGAAAATGTCAAAACTAGTGTAAATTTTACTTACTCTGATTTCTAAGACTTAATTATTATGACTTGACCATTTGAGGAATCTATCCCATTCCCCTCAAAGTGAATATGCTCGTATATTGTTAAACAGATGTAAATTTTATGAATTAAGTCTTGCCATAGAATAACCCCTCTTATTTCTTACCCACTTAACTTATTTCACAATTTCCTAATGTGTTTGTTCGTGGAGCAAGTTAAAGTTGATTGCTAGGCCTCTTTCTTCCCTCCCTCCCTTCTTTCCTTCTTTCTTTCTCTCTGTTTTTAAAAAAATATATTTTATTGATTATGCTATTGCAGTTGTATCAATTTTCCCCTTTTGCTCCCTCCACCCAGCACCTGCCACTCCCTCAGACAATCCTCACACTATTGTTCATGTCCATGGGTCATGTGTAAGTTCTTTGGCTACTCCATTTCCTATATGTTACTTTACATCCCATGGCTATTCTGTATCTACCTATTTGTGCTTCGTAATCCCCTCACCTCTTCACCTGTTCCCCCACATCCCCCTCCCATCTGACAACCATCAAAATGCTCTCCATATCCATGATTCTGTCTCTATTCTTCTTGTTTGCTTAGTTTGTTTGTTTTTATTCAATTGTTGATGGAGATGTGTTTATTGCCATTTTGTTGTTCATAGTTTTGATCTTCTTTTCTTAATTAAGTCCCTCTAACATTTCATATAATAATGGTTTGCTGATGATGAACTTCTTTAGCCTTTTCTTGGCTGGGAAGCACTTTATCTGCCCTTCAATTCTAAAAAATAGTTTTGCTGGGTAGAACATTCTTGGCTGTTGGTCCCTGCTTTTCATGACTGAATATTTCTTGCCAATCCCTTCTAGCCTGTAAAATTTCTTTCGAAAAATCAGCTGACGGTTGTATGGGAATTCCCCTTTAGGCAACTACCAGTAACTGCTTTTCTCTTGCTGCTTTTAAGATTCTCTCTTTATCTTTAATCATTAGCATTTTAATTATGATGTGTCTTCAAGTGGACCTCTTTGCATCCATCTTGTTTGGGACTCTCTCTGTTTCCTGGACTTGCGTGTCTGTTTCCTTCACCAAATTAGGGAAGTTTTTTTCACTACTTTTTTCAGATAGATTTCCAATTTTTTGCTCTTACTCTTCTCCTTCTGGCATCCCTATGGTACAAATGTTGGAATGCTTAAAGTTGTCCCAGAGGCTGCTTACACTATCCTCATTTTTTTTTTAAATTCTTTTTTCTTGTTGAAATTGGTTGTTTTTTGCTTCTTTATGTTCCATATCATTGATTTGATTCTCGGCTTCATCCATTCTACTGTTATTTCCCTGTAAATTGTTCTTTATTTCAATTAGCGTATCCTTTGTTTCTGACTAGATCTTTTTTATGCTGTTAAGGTCCTCACTAACTTCCTTAAGCACCCTTATAACCAATGTTTTGAACTCTGATTCTCATAGATTGCTTATCTCTCTTTTTTTTAGTTCTTTTTCTGGAGTTTTGTTATGTTCTTTCATTTGGGCCATGTTTCTTTGTCTCCTCATTTTGGCAGCCTCCCTGTGTTTGTTTCTATGTATTAGGTAAAGCTGCTATGATTCCCTTTTTTGGTCACATGGCCTGATGTAGCAGTTGTACTGTAGGGTCCAGTGGCACAGCCTCCCCTATCACCCAGACTGGGTACTCGAGGTGCACACTTTGTGTGGGCTGTGTACACCTTCCTCTTATAGTTGAGTCTTGATTTCTTTTGGCAGGTCAATGGGAGGGGCTTACCCAGGCCAGTCAGCTGCAAGGACTGGCTGTGGCCACTGACCACCAATCTCTGCCCTCCATGGAGGATCAGCTGTGCTGGGGCAGGAGGGTGGTCTTCTGACATGGTCTGTAGCTGTCCACTGGGTGCGCAGACTCTGGTTTTTCCTGGGTGCTGCAGATCAAGGTCACCCCCCACCTGTGTTCTACCTGGGGCCATGCTGCATGTGTATAAAGCAGCCTGAGATGCCTGCTACTTGTACTGGGCTTGGAGATTCCCAGGTGAAGTGAAGCTGTGAGTCTAGGCTCGCTGTTGCTAGTGCTGGGCCTGGGGTCACTTAACAAAAGGTATGGGGTCTGGTGGCTCACTGAAGCCAGCTGTTGCTTGTTTGAGAGGATTTAGGAAGCTGTGAAGCATGAGCGAAGACTACCATCCATATGGAAAAGTCATAGTTAACAGTTTGAGTGGACCCATAGTTTGGGTGGGTCGGAGTCTCGGGGATCTCCAGGGTGGGGCAAACAGTGTTACCAGGTTGATGGGAGTTTCAGATATGGCACCCACCTGCTGGCTTTCTGACTCTGTTGGGGGAGGGCTCAGAAAAGGGGCAATAAGCTCTGCTTGCCTTTCTGCCTGGGAACAAGCTGTCCCCCTGCTTCCACCTTGATGCCAGACACTTCAGTTTCCCCCTGCATGCCACTGTGCCTGTCAAGCTGCTATCCTGGTGCTGGAGCTCAGGGGGAGTGAGTCTGAGTAAGCCTGTATGTGGGTTCTTTTAAGACGAACTTCTTGAGACTCCAGAAGCTTCTTCCATTTACTCAGTCCCCACTGGTTTTTGCAGCCAAAAGTGATGGGGACTTATCTTCCTGGCACCGGAACTCTGGCCTGGGGGTCCTGGTGTGGTGCTGGGACTCCTTGCTTCTGAGATATCCTTCCTGGATTTTATGCACCACATGTGGATGTGAGACCAGCCCGCTCTGTGTCTCTACCATTCCTACCAGTCTGGATGGATGCGATTTGTTTAATTCTGTAGTTGTCAGACTTCCATTCAGCTTGATTTCTGACAGTTTTTGAGTGATGGTTGTTCTATATTTTAGCTGTAATTTTGACGAGGTTCTGTGAGGAGGCAAGCCATGTTTATGTGTACCACCATCTTGACCAGAAGTTCTTTTTCTCTTTTTTTAGTTTTTAATTTTAAATATTTTAGACTTGCGGAAGAGTACAAAAATAATACTCTTTACCCAACTTCCCTTAATGTCAACCCTTTATGTAACCATAGTATAGTTTCCAAAATTAAGAAATTAATATTGCTACCACACTATTAACTACATTACTGATTTTAATTCAGATTTCAGCAATTTTTCCACTAATTCCTTTTGCTGTTTCAGGATCCATCTTTGGAACCAATGTTGAATGTATTTGTCATGTCTCTTTAGTTTCCCCAGTGTGTCGTAGTTCTTCAGACTTTCTTTGTTTTTCATGACCTCAAGGCTTGTGAAGAGTACTGGTCAGTTATGTTGTAAAATATCCCTCAATTTGGGCTCGTCTAATGCTTTCTTATGATCAGATTGAGATTACACTTTATTGGGAAGGATACTACATGTGCGATGTCCTCTGATGTACCCAGTGTATTGCATCAGTGGTAGTGTGGTGCTTTATTATTCATTTAATTTAAAAAGTTTACGTGAGATTCATATAACATAACCCTCATTTAAGTTGAATAGTTCAGTGGCATTTGGTACACTGACAATATTGTGCAACCCAATACCTATATATAGTTCCAAAGTATTTTCCTTTCCTTGGAAAAGAAACCTATAACCATTATTCAGTTACTCCTAATTTCTTCCTTTCCCCAACCCTTTCCCCCCTAGTCTGTCTCTGTGGGTTTACTTATTCTCAATATTTCATGTAAATGGAATCATACAATAGTCATACAATAAGTATCCTTTAGCTTCTGGCTTGTTTTCCTTGGTACAGTGTTTTTAAGTTTCATCTGTATTTGGGCATTTACCAGTACTTTTTATTTATTTTTTATGGCTATGTAATATTTCATCGTAGTATATATCACAATTGTTGAACTGTCCATTGATGGGCATTTGGCTGTTTCTGTCTTTGGGCTGTTGTGATTCATGCTGCTGTGGACATGCACATGCATGTGAGTGTGAATCGCTCTAGCACATGGTAGTTCTAACAAACTTTCTGGTTCAGGTATTCTTTAATTCTTCTGGTTTTCATTTGTATGAATAAATCTAATTTTTAATAGAATAACAAGGGTACACAAAATTCAGAGCAAAAATATTTGTAGATTCTATATGTCAGAGTGAGTTGTGATTTAAAGCCTGGAAATATTTGTCATTCTGATTAAGCTTTTTTTTTCTGGATTTGATTGTTGACAGATTTTACCTGTTTTTCCCATTCATAATAATAACTAGATACAGTGCGAGAGTCCATGAATTTGTTGTATTTTCTATATTACCAGTTGATGCTGTAGTTTTGTCCTTATTTTGAATAGTTTATCTCCCAATGTTCAGGAAATTGACTGGGCTAAGGAAACATCTATAATAAATACCCCAAAGAATAGTTTAAGGAAGCTTTTCCTACTTCTAATATTTTTCATTTCAGATTTGAGATTTTTATATAGTTTTTAGAACCTTCCTTTGATTTGATTGATTTACACATCCTATATATAGTATTGATTTAAAAAATGCTTGATACTTTTTCATATAGCAGATAGAGAAAGGAAGGATGATAATTCTACCAGAAACCTGTGATAAGACACCAAATGAAAAAGTCCTCTACTTCAGAATAGATCAGATCAATAAATGCTATTCTTTTGTCAAATTTTCCCTACTCTGGAGTGACAGAGAAACTTTTGTATAGTCCCTGAATATATTTCCATGAAATAGGGATATCAGTTGTGTTCTTAATGGCTTAAAATAAAACCTTTTGCCTTTAGTTTATCATGTTCCAAAAAGACCAGTCTTTAATGCTCGAACTCAGTTGACTAAGGAAATCTCTCTTCCCCAGGTGGTAGGAAGCTCTGGCACACCTGAGGCTTTCAGACAGAGTCAAAAGGGACCTTGAACTTTAGATTTTGGTAAGAGTTTCAACTCTTACATCTTTCAACCCCCTTTGGGCTTTAAACTCTAGAATAAAACTAAAGGCCTCTTACCCTGGCTGGTGTGGATTGAGTGCTGGACTGCGAACCAAAAGGTCACTGGTTCAATTCCCAGTCAGGGTACATACCTGGGTTACAGGCCAGGTCCTAAGATGGGGGCGTGCAAGAGGCAACTGATTGATGTTTCTCTCCCTCTCCTTTTCCCTGTTCCCCTCCCTCTAAAAATAAGTAAAACCTTAAAAAAATAAAAACAAACAAAAACAAAACTCTTGGATTTATTTAAAAAAAGAAACAACTCATGGTCTCCTGTTGGTGTGACAATAGACATATGTTATTGACACTGTATCACAATGGTCTTCATTTGAGTGGAAAGGAAAATTGAGAATTTTTATGGAAAAGGAGTGAATTAATGGACAGATTATTTAAGAAGAGTTTGAAGCTACAGAAACTTTTTGTTAGCAAGTCTCAAAAATCAAGCATTATCATGAGTATCTAGACTTACAGGACTGGCAGTGGAACTAATGGTAGAGAGATATCTCTGAAGAATAAATGGTAGTACGTATCTCAGAGGAGCGTTGCTCCATTTCTAGGATATAGACTAGGGGGAGCAGATTTACGTTTCTTAATACTTTTGTTGCTTGCGGTTGTTTTTTTCCTCTCCTCTCTCCCTCACTTCTAGGTCCTTTTGTAGTTAATTCTCTATGGTTTGCAGTGTTATTTGGTTGTGAAACTGCCTCTGGCTGTTGATGATATTTGGGCAGCCGTGTGATGAAGTTACACAGTGGACATGTTCAGGACTTGGATTGTCTACATTCTAGGATGCTTGATGATAAAGCCATGCACTTATAAGCATCCTTTCTTTCTGGTTTTGGAAACTCACTTTTCTTTTTTTAGAGTTGGAAATATGCTAATTTTTTGTGTTCAATTTTAAATAGAGATGTAAAGAGATTTACATGGTATTTAAGAATTCTTGAGGCACAGGATGGTGACTGTAGTTTATAATACTGTATTGTATTTACTTGAAAGTTGCTAAGAGTAGATCTTAAAAGTTCCCCTTACAAATAAAAAATTTGTTAACTATGTGTGGTGATGGATGCCAACTTGACTTACTGTGGTGAACATTTCAAAATATATAAAAATATTGAATCATATTGTAGACCTGAAAGTAATATAATGTTGTATATCAATTATTAATCATAAAAGAGTTTAAAAAAAAGACTTTTTGATTCAGATGAACCAGAGAATCCACTTTTATTTTTAAAAATAATAATTGAATAAAAACTTCATCAAACTAGTTTTTGCAAAAGGTAAGGTAAAGATTTATTTACAAGGAAAATTATATACTGCAATCCCAATAATAATGTTTTTTATTGTTAGTGATCGAACTAATGTGATGATATATCAGATGAAATTTTTATGTGTGAACACAGTATAAAATTTGAAGGTTTCTGTTTTTAGTCAGAAAATTGGATTGCCTTGTTTAAATGAAGTTTAAAAGGAATATGATAGAGACGCTGTACCTAGAGTCATTGTTTTTAACATTCAACACTCTACACATTAAGCCAGCTGAGACTTCAGTGTTATATCAATGGATAGTATGCCATTAAAGATGATCCCTCTGAAAAAAGGGAATAACATTCCTTCAGCAACTTTAAACTGGCTGTAAAGAGGGGAGTACTTTCATAAATACAGAGCCACTGTGTGAAAGTCCTGCTTTGACGTGGACTAAATTCAAAAGTGTGACATATTATTTTTTAAGAAATCCATCGATTTGTGTAGAGTGATCTCTTCTGCCCTGCCCTGCCTCCCTTGCTTGTGAATTTTTCCTTACTAGTAGAAGTAAAAATCATTTTTACCCATTTGAAATTATTGCTTTGTTATATGTATGGTTGAAATTAAGCTGATAAATTAAAAACATGTCTTACTCATATACCTATGTTCATCATAATTGCCAGAATTAGCTGTTTGTCACCTCTACCCCATTCCAAGTCACCATTCTCTCTTACCTGGACTTTGTCGAAGCCTCTTAGCTTCCCCTTTGTACTACCTGCTCTCCCCACCAAGAGTGTTCTGCATAGCACCAGAGGATTGTTTTATAAGGAATGCCAGATCAGGCTACTCAGAATTCCACTTTTTATTTATTAATTTCTAAACTCTTACAATGAGCTTCAAGGCCCTACATTATTTGACTTCTCTAAAACTTGATCTATACTTCCTTCTCCCCACTATAGACACAGTGACCTCACTGATGTTCTTCAAACACTGTGAGTCTGCACTTCCTTAGGGCTTTTGTACTGGCCCTCTTTTTGTCTGGGAAGCCCTTCTCTTAGATATCTGCAGGGCTGTTTTACTCACTCTCCTCAGGTCTCCTCTTAAATATCACTCAGTCAGAGAGCTCTTCTCTAATCACCTTATGTAAAATCATAACCTTAATTCTTCCTCCACTCTCAAACCTTCCCTATTCTCTTTACCGTAATTCAGCTTTCCCTGAAGCACGCAATACCGTCCGAGTTACGCTTGGTTTGTTTATTTATTTTTGTGTATTATCTGTTTACTGCACTCTTTAGAATGTAAATTTTATTAGGTCAGGAACTTTTATTTTTACAGCATATCTAGCTCTTGGGACTAAACCTGGCACATTGTAGGTGACTGCTTATTCGTTGAGTAAATGAAGGAATGAATGAATAAGTAAGGGATAGAGAGTTTTAGGCAGATGGGAAAAGTGGGGATGTGTTTGAGGAACTGAAGATACTTCCATGTGCATTTAGGGTGAGGGTGAGAGTGGGCATGAGGGTGAGGGTCTCTCAGTCTTAGAAGCCATTCATTACATGTAGTTTTGTCAGCCAGGCTAAAGAAGTTAGACTTAGACTTTGTGCTTAGGTGTCACACATGGCACTAATTATGTAATCCACACTGATACACTGAAAGTGTGATCAAATCAGCATTTTAGAAAGTCTGGTTGCTAAAGATGAATGAGCCCTGGTGGGGTGGCTCAGCTAGTTGGAGTGTACCATAGACCAAAAAGTTGCAGGTTTGATCCTTGGTTAGGGCATATACCTAAATTGAGGGTTCAGTCCCTGGTTGGAGTGTGTAAGGGAGGCAGCCTACAGATTATCTCTCTCTGACATCAATGTTTCTCTCTTTTTCCCTTCTTCTGTCTCTAAAATCAATAAACAAATCCCCGGGTGATTATTTAAAAAAAAAAAAAGAATGAATTAGAGAGGAGCAAGACTGTAGGAATGGTAACCATTTGACGAATAGTTGTCCAGGGGCATGATGATGATGACCTGAACTAGACTAGTGATAATAGAGATGGAAACGTGGACAAATTAAAGAAGGCCTTGGTAATTGACTGGATGGGGCAAAAATGATGCATAAGAAACTACCATGGCCAGCAGGTTGGATAGGAGGCTACTCGGAGATCAGGTGAGGTTTGGGGGTAGTAGAGTCCAAATTGTGTTTAGGGTGTTATTTTGGTTTCCTAGGGCTGCAGAAGCAAAGTGCCAGAAACTGGGAGGCTTAAAGCAGCAGAAATTGATTGTCTTAGTTCTGGGGTCGAAAAGACCAAGATTAAGGTGTTGGCAAGGCCATGCCCTCTGAATGTTTTTGGAGAGAATTCTTTCTTGCCTCTTCTAGTTTCTGGTGTTTACAGGCATCCCTTGGCATATTCCTTGGCCTGCGGATGCCTCGCTCCCATTAGGTGGCCATTTTTCCTCTGTCTGTCTCCTTGTCCAACTTTCCCCTTTTTATATTGATGCCCATCATATTGGATTAGGGCTTACCCTAATGACCTGGTTTTAACTTAATTACCTCTGTAAAGACGCTATTTCCAGATAAGGTCACATTCTGCTACTAGGGGTTAGGCCTTTCATATATCTTTTATTGATGAATGATAGAATTTTACTGAAAAAATTAATAGGATTTGATTAATTGAATTAATATAGGGTAGGAGGTTAGGAAGGAGAAAGGGCAAAGGTAAATCTTGAATTTTCATGTTTAATTGCGAGAATGCTGGTGCTACTGGAAGGAATAGGAAAATAGGGGAAAAAGGGATAGACAATTTCCAGACAAGGGTAAAGGGAAATGAGTTTTGTTTTAAGTCTTCGGAATTTGGAATTATATGAGATAGTCAGATTAGTTCATGATCTAGTCAGAATTCAGGGAAGAGGTTTGCATCTAAGGTAATAGCTTTGCTATGAGAATGTTTTGGTTCTCTGAGGGAGAGAGGATAGAGGAGAGCTAAGTCTAAAAAGATAGCTAAAGGGAGAGCATTACTTTGTTGAAAGCCTTCATCCATTATAGAAAAAAAAAGTCTCATGAGAAGATCTATCCTTTTACTCTAAATGTCAATTCTAGTAACGTCTGGATAGTGGATTTAGTAGCTGAAGTGGTCGCTGCATGAACAGAAGTAGAGTTACCAGTTCCTGACAGCTGCGAGTCAGCCTCTGGGCATCTTGCTAAATTTTCAAATATAATTATACAGTAGACTTCCTTTAACAAATTCCGTGTTCCCAGCTATAATTACAACTGCTTTTCTTGCCTGTAGCCTGCTCTTTGTCTTACTACTCTACTCCTTATCTCCCCCTGCTGGTTAGAATTATCCTCTGGTCATTTTTGGTATCTGAGAAAATAGGAAGCTTGTTTACTGCAGTTTTCTTTCCTAAGCACAGATTTTCCAGTGCACACCAATTTCCTCCTTTCAGCTCTAGTCCAAAATACATTTACAGTAATAACAAGTAATGTTTTTAAGCACCAGTTAGCCATATTCTATATTAAAAGTAATTTTTACTTTCAAAGAATATCAAAATATAAATTAAGTACATTGTAGACTCTCTATGCAACTGTCAGAAAATGACCACCACAACTTATCAATTGCTCCATGTATACCTAAGACCCCAAAATCTTGCTTATGGCTGTGTTTTAGACCATGGCTTATTTTAATAAATTAAGGCTTATAACCAACAATGAAGTCATCATAAATCCTACAACCATAAATAATTCTGCAATAGTTTTCTGGACTCATCATGACAGTAATTTTTAAGATCAGAAATATGAGTGGGATTTCCTGTTTTCTCATCTAATTTTATCTCCCAGATAACTATTACGAAAATAAAATAAATCATTTAAATAAATGACTTGATATCCTTTACAAATATATTGTAGTTTGGGGGTGATAAACTTCAACAATGTATTTTCATGTCATTTAGATTATATTCTAAGTCATTTTAATGTCTTTCTTTAAAAATAACTAAAATGTAAAGATTTCTGAATGTACAGAAGAAAATGTATGCTTGAATTTTTAGCCTGCCATGGAAATAGTCCAAAGGAATCACAGATCTATGTCAGTTATACATTGTGTATATGTTTTTCATCATTAACTTGTTCATTAAGAGTACGTGTTATATGCCAGGCACTGTGCTGGTTGCTAGTATTCTGAAGTTTTAATTTGAAGAACTAGATTTAAAAGGTATGCCTCCAAACGGTTGAAATATGCTTGGGGACAAGCAGTAGTATATTCGTTGCCTATTAAAATAATTCTGTGTATTCAAGGTAGCTTTAAATATTACAAAGTAGGACTTCTCTTACACAATAATTGGTTCACACTTCTTGACCTCATTGTAAGACTGCAGAATTTAATGAACAAATACGGAGAATAAAGTTTTGATAAATAAGGCATTTTCTTGAAACATTTAGAAGTAAGCTTTGAAGCCTTTTAGCATTAGATTGACAGCTTTTCCTTTTGTGAAAGAATAAGTGAATAAGGTAATATTTCATGTTTGTAGGTACTCATCCTGTCATAGGGATTGATAGAGCTTGCAAAGCAGAGCTTTGGAATTCACTGTTCTAAGAGATCTCTCCTTACCAGTATAATTTTATGCTCATGTGGTGAGGCTTCAGGTTGAGGAATGAGATTAGATTTGCAGGGGCAGAATTTTTGCTGTCCTCGTTGTTTTGGCTCCCAAGGAATGCTTACCCCGTAGTCTCAAATGTGCTGTGGTATTAGTTACTTTAAAATAGACTTCTCAAGACTCTTTATTTGGAAAACCTTAAATATGCATTGTGATGCATTACTTGCAATAAAAAATGAGGCTACAATTATATAAAACAAAACACTACAGCTGCTGACAGATGTCATTAACAACTTACTCAAACACAGATCCTTCTGAAAGAACTGCTAGACTTCTGATTCAGGGAGGTAAGGTGAAATTCCATTGTCCAGCACATTTATTCTTTTTTGGTTTTGTGGCCATAGCCTTTTGATCATGTATTGAGACCTTGCTATTTGATATAGTTTTAAAACTATTCTCCTGAATTACAATTAATAAATGTAGAAGGAATGAGGGAAATAGCAAATCACTATGAGGCAAACACTTCATTAATAGTTGTAGGCAAGATCTGTTAATGGATGCCGAAAATAGGGTGACAATTTGCGGAGAAACAGAATGTTTGCATAGCCTAAAAGTAACTCCTGAAGATGTTTAATAATTTCAAATGGAAATATAGTAACTTTACAGAGGAAAAAACTGGCAGACACCAAGTGATTTAGATTATCATCACCAATAAGAAGACATTAATGAGATATGATATGATCCATTGAGAACACTATCACTTATCTCATGTATCGTCAAAAATGTATAACCTCAGTGCAATCATGAGACAACATTAGACAAACTGAAATTGAGCAGCATTTTTACAAAATAACTGATCAGTACTCTTCAAGAGTATGAGGGGCATGAAAGACAAGGAATGTCACAGATTGGAGGAGACTAAGGAGACATGGCAACTAAAGGAAATGTGGGATCCTGGATAGGATCCTGGAACAGAAAAAGTGGGAAAAATAGAAAGAAATCCAGAAGAAAACCAACATCAGTGGACAACTGGAAAAATTTGAGTAAGGTGTGTTAATACTATTAGTTAATAGTATTGAACCAATGTTAATTGTATGGTTTTGATAACTATAGTGTAGGTACATATGATGTTAACATTAGCAGGAGCTGGTGAATGGTATGTGGGAACTCTACTACTTTTTGAACTTTTCTATAAGCATAAAATTACTTCAAACTAAAAAGTTCTAAAAAACCCCTTCTTCTGGAATCTGATAGTGCTCTCGAATTTACCCATGAGGCTTAAAGGTGACCCTCTATTATAACGAAGTGTCTTTGGTTTTAAAAATAATTACTTAAAGTCCAGGGATGACTCTTATCACAACATATTTTGCTTAATACTATGTTTTGTCTCATTTCGTCTAGTCATCTTTTAATAACAATTGTAGAGACCCAAGTTGTCTAAGTTGTTAATTGGCCTCTGCTGTCATCAGTGGCCTAGTATATGGAAGTATTTGAAGACTGAAAATGATAATATTCAAAAGTGACATTGAATAAATAGCAGGTGTTTTGGGATGTGTTCCATCATGATTTTACAAAAAAAAAATGTGGCTATATTTCCAAGATGTTAAATATAAAACAGTGTTCTAAACGTTTGTCCTTTTTCATACATACTGTACTTTTCTAGATGGGCTTCAGTTATGAAGAAATCTCTGGGAGGAAGTGGGCCATGGAATGAACTTTCTGTTTTATAATGTTAAATACATAGCAAGTCACCTGTCATCCATTTGAGATTAGAGGCACATAAATAGCCATTCTAAATAAAAATCTATAACAGTACTGTCTGTATATGGAAAACTATTAGTTACACTTACACAGAGAGGGTTTATACCTTATCATTGCAAATAGCACTACCAAACTCAACTTAATGAGGTCAGTGGTTCTGTTACTTTTTTAAAAACAATTTCCATTTGGAATAGTGCTGGTGGTAAATCAATACTTAATGAATGAATGAGCACTAAAGACTATGTAAGGTGGATTTCTATACTAATGTAAAATTCAGATGTCTACAATAATGCAAATTAGGGCTGAACGTATAGAATCCAAGCCATTAAAGTGGTAGTTTTCCAGAGAATTAACACCTTCCTATCAAGCCTACATTTGCTATTAAGGGTGTCTCAAATTTTGTATTTGATAATTTAATGATACTGTGAATATTTTGTTCCTGGGTTTGTTTCATTGTTTCAGCAGCAGTATGGATGCTGTGATGGCAGAGCACACACAGCCCCTGGAAAGTTCCTTAGAGAGTTGACAATTGTGCTTTGCCCGAGAAGTTGAAAATAAAAGGAGTAGAGAGAGCGAATGAAGAATTATTCTGTTTCAGGGATATAATTCTCAGCAATCTTGTAAAACTTATTCTAGCCAGAATATATTTCTAAAACAGTTATTAGTATTATTGACATCATAAGGAGAATTTAATGACATAGTCAATTTGTGTCATTAGACAGCTTAAAACATACTCTTTGGAGTAATAACATGAATATATTTACTGCAATACACATACTGAAATTAATAGCTTCTGCTTTGTTAAAAAATTGCTAATTTTACATCATTAAATTATTTGTTTTTACAGACTTCAACCCTCTTGACCCAAAGGTATACTTTAAAAATGTTATTTTTTACTGGTTTAATAACTGATTCCTCTTTCCCCATCATGGCACATTAGTTTATCCTAGTAATGCTTCTTTTCATAGTCGCTTATAAAAGGTAATGAATCACCTTTAAAAAATAGGTTTGGCTACCCTACTTTAAATTCTTAGGAGAAGTAACCATATGTAGTTGGCTGGGGGGAGAAAGGAGAGTTATGTTTTTCCACATTTAAGTACTATAGAATGTCCACAGGAAACTATAATTGTTTAAAGTCTCATTTAATCATTCTCAGTTTTTGTGTCTAAAGGGACCATTAGTACTGAGTAGAAGAAAGTATTTGTAATTTCTATTTGTTTTCTATGAGGAACATGGGCCTTACATTAAAAATGTGTGGTTTTAATATTATAAGATACAAACATTGATTTTCGTTTAAAACTTAGGGCAGATTGAAAAGAAAGTTTATGGAAGTTTGGGTTCCAGCACTGCCAGATACTCTCGTGATCTTGAGCAAGTTAATTTATCTTTCTGAATCTTTTTTTTTTTTCATCTATGAAATATTGAAGTTTAGAGTAACTCTCTACCTTACATGGTTTGTAAGGTAACATTAACTAAACATGATAATATATGTGGTAACATTAGGGCAGGTTGCCTAACTCCTTTAAATCTATTGTAACAGTGACTTTCGGAGGTGTACTGAGTGCAGTGCCTAAACACAGTGGCCATCCTCAGTTAATTGGATCTGATTTTCTGATGAGAAAATGTTTGCGAAAGTATATTGTGAGTTGTAGTTTTGGAAGAATAGAAAAAATATTTAATGGTTAAAACATGGTTAACCAAATTGATGCAGTTTTATAGGATTTATATAATATCACAAACCCAGAATTTGTACATTAATAACTCATTGAGGTTTTACTCAGTAATCAATAACACCTGATTTTGAACCAATAAAAAAAGCGATAGTATATAATCCTAGTTGCAAGCAACAGATTTTGGGTTATTTCAAATTATTTCTTTTTATTTTTTATTTTTTTGCAGGGGAAAAAAGTCATTAGTCTGCATTTATAATCTGGACTAGCTTCCTGTAAAATTATTTATTTTAACTTTTTATTTATAGATTTTGAAATTTACAATTCTAAATACAGCAATAGTAAGGTGCTGCATTTTTGCAGGAAACAAAAAGCACAATTAACATAAAGTCAGAGCCAGCCACAAATAAAATATTCAAGCAAACTGTGTAAGAAAAAAAAACGCGCTGGGAAGCAAATGCCAAGAAATGTTGCAAAGGTGGCCTTATTACATCGGAAAGAAAAAATTACAGAAAGATTAGTAGTAATAGTAGTATTAAGAGGAGGAGAAGGAGGAAGAGGATGATGGAGAGGGAGAGGATGAAGGTAAATAGCAAATACTATTGAATGAGCACTTCCTAAGTGTTAGACACTGCTTAAGTACTTTATGCAGATTATTTCATTTAATCCTCCCAACTCTATGAGTTAGGCTCCCACTTTACAGGTGAAGTAGCTGAGGCTCAGAGAATGTTAAGTAATTTTCCCAAAAACTTTGTAGCTAGGATTCAGACTCAGGCTGTCTGGATTTAGAACTCATATTCTTAACCACTGTGCATTCTACATAGCCACCATTTACACAGAATGTAGATGATCCAGAGAGTGTAATTTGCGTATTTTTGTGACTAATTTTTTAATGTTATCATGGGATTCTTTAGTACCAAGGGTATTGATTTGGTTCTTTAATAAAAGTAATTGGTTAACGGCTGTGATCCCTGGTGTTCTCTTTAAAAATAACCCACTCAAGATTACCTCAGTGGTAAGATCTTAATTGTCTTCCTAGATGGATTTTTTTAAAAAATTCCTTCCATGTCTGCATAAAGTATATTATTACATATGATAATTTCATTTATATACTTCTAACTTTTAATAGTTGTCTAGACAAGTAAATAGATGAAAGGAACGCATAGGAATGGCAAAGTGGGTGTGGGATTATATTACTGATCTTTAGATATGGGTTGTTTTTGAATTTTTGTACTTTCTGGCATACTACCTTGTGCCTAATGGGAGTATTTGATTAGAGTCTCACATAGTAAGGACTTAATATCTAATTGATTGCATGAGTCTATTGAAGTAATAAAATGGCCATGGTTATTTCTTCATGAAAAGATTTTATTTTCAAAATATTTCTTTTTTTTGACAAAAGAGCTATGGATTTTTGCTTTAAAGAGATACTTGTGATTTTTTTTTTCCTAGCTTAGAGATGGCAGAATCAAATGAGCAATAGTTTCTTTATGATAACACCTGTTCATTTCTTTTTTTTACTGCGAAATCCTTAAAACGATATAGTGACTAAATTATTTTATTCTTAGGCATCATATTTTCTTACCTTTTGTCTTGTAACATTTATAGTGCTTTTTTTTTTTTTAAATAGCACTGTCCTTCTCAGACCTAAGACATAACCTTCACATTAGCCAAGTTTTATGAGTTCTCCTTGTAAGAGGAAATTTTTGGTGGGAGGTTTTGGCCAGACCTGAGACTTCCTATAATAATTTCAAAAGATCTTCAAAACAGTTTCAGTTACCTTAATTCAGATAACTAATTCTGGCTTATTTTCTCTTGATTTTATTTATTAAAAAATGATAGATCCACCTTAACTGCATTAAATGGCACCTGATTTAATAAGAAAATTCTAGCTATATAAAGTCCAGGAGGTCAGGTGAGAAATGCTTGTGGAAGTGTGGAATTTGTCATTTATTGTTATGGTTTTGGACTCAGCCCTCCCCCTTACTTCTATACCTTGTATCCTCTGTATTAATACTTCTCTGTAGCTACCTCAGTTTAGACAAGAAGAGGGCTATTTGTGTAACTTTGCTCTTAGCAGGATGTAGAATGGGCTAAAAGCAGGGATGGCAAACACAGGGTCCAGCACAAATAACATCCTTTTTTTAATTACAAAATCTTCTTTACGAAACCATAAGCATGTGATTCTGTAACATAACAATAACACACTCAAGCACACCATATGATATTTTAGGTGAAATGTTCAGATTAAAACTATAAATTATTACACCCATATTATTACCCTACCGACCATGCTCAAGTAGGCCTTACTTCCGCTGGACCCTGTATGTAGTTTACATACATTCCCTTTCCTATGCTTATTGCAAACATTGAGTCATAGCATCTCTCTTGTTTAACCACCAAGGTGGTTTCATAGGTTTCTCAACTTCAGGGAGCCATTACTAGTCAACCAGAGTTTCACATGAGAAATGTATCTCTGTTGCTGGGAAAGAGAGTTTGGGTGGTTACCAAAAATTCTGTACCTTTTCCCTTCATGTTTAGGATTTGATGTAGCCCAAGATTAAGGTAATTAAATGTGCTAGGAGTTTAATAACCTTATAAGGTTAAACACACTTGAATTCTGTACAGTGCAATTGATCCCCCTTGTCTCCCCCAACCAAAAAAAAAAAAAAAGAAAGAAAGAAAAAGAAAAGAAAATCCAATAGCTCATAAAAAATGAGCTATTCCTACTCTGTTAGGAAACCTTTTTTTTTTTTTTAAATCCTCACCCAAGAATATATTTATTGAGAGAGAGAGAGAGAGAGAGAGAGAGAGAGGAAGAGAGGAAGAAAGGAAGAGAGATAGATTGATTTTAAGGACTTGGCTCATGTGAATGTGGAGACTGGCACATTTGAAATGTGCACAGTAGGTCCGAGGCAAGGCTGATGCTGCAGTTCAAGTCCAAAGGCAATCTACTTCTAGAATTCCCTTTTCTTTGGAGGAAGATCATCTTTTCAAGTGTACAATTCATTGAATCTTTTTTTTTTTTAGTAAACTTAGCAAGTGGTCAACTGTTATGAATCAGTTGTAGAACATTTTTATCACCCCAGTATATTCTCTCTTGCACAGTAACTGTTAACCGTCATTCCTCCTTGTCCCTGCCCCCACTTTAGGCAGCCATTAATCTCTTTTCTATCTCTGTAGCTTTGCCTTTTCTGGATATTTCATGTAAATAAAATGAAATAATACAGCATCTGGTCTCTTGTGTGTGGCTTTTTCAGTAAGCATAATGTTTTTGAGGTTTGTCTCTGTAGTATTTATCCAGTTTGTCTCTTTTTATTGGTGAATATTATTTTATTATTATTATTACATTTTGTCAATACATTCACTGTTTGTCAGTCCATTCCATGAGCATTAGGTTGTTTTAAATTTTTGGCCATTATTACTAAGTCTAAAAATACTTGTGTTTATGCCTTTGTCTAGATATATGTTTTATTTTTCTTGGGTACACACCTAAGAGTGGAATTGCCGAATCGTACAATAAATTTATGTTTATCTTTTTAAAAAATGTTTTATTTATTTGTTTTTAGAGACAGGGGAAAAGAGGGAGAATAAGAGTGAGAGAAGCATCAATGTGCAAGAGAAACATCTATTGATTGTCTCTTGCATGCCCCCAAATGGGGACGTGGCCTGCAACACTGGCATGTGCCCTGATTGGGAATTGAACTGATGACCTTTGGGTCTGCAGGCTGGCGCTCAATCCACTGAGCCACACTAGCCAGGGCAGATTTTTTAAAGAAATTGCTAAACTATTTTCCAAAATGGCAGCACCTGTATGTACTTCCATCACCAATGTATTAGAGTTTCTATTTCTCTACGTCCTTACCAACATTAGTTATTATCTGGTTTTGTTATTATACATATCCTTTTATAACTTACATTTTTTATCAATATTTGGTTTTTGAGATTTACCCATGTTGGTACATGTAACTCTTATGTATGGGCTTTCACTGCTAGAGGTTATGCCAAAGTATAAGTATATAGTACATTTTCAACCATAACTTCAAAATGGCTTTTGAAAATTCCATTGTATAAAATGTAGGATTGTATTATTGTGAGGTCATTGAAAAACAGTATTTTTAGTGACCTGTATTGTCATTTAGTGACCTGTATTTTATAAAAGTAAAGATGGTGAAATTTATACTTAATACCACTGCCAGCTTACTGGTCTGAGAAATTTCAGGTAGTCACAAGGCAGCCATTGCCTAAGTCGATTCCCCTCTGCTTCCACAGAAAATAAGAATTTTTAGCTTTATTTGAGAAATGGGCAGAGGATGATGTCTGTTATCACGGGAAAATATTATCATGGAGTTTTATCACTGGAAGTATTATTATGGAATTTTACTGACATAATTTGTTCATTCTCCTGTTGAACATTTAGGCTACTTCTAAATTTTCACTGTTGACATACTCTTAGCAGACGTACATTTATATACATGTTGTCTTGTGCATGTACTACTCTTCCTCTAGAAAGTGAAATTTGACATATTCAACTTTACTAGATATTTGTCACATCATTCTCCAAAATCTTTATTTTCCCTAGTCTGATTTTTCTCCCTTAGTACTATAGTATGCACATAGACACATAGGAATGACTAGGAATATGTCTCATAATTGAAAAAAGATGAATTTTATCCAAGTTTTATATTAATAAGTGCTATAACTGAAGTTATATATGTACATAGATAACTATGTATGTAGTTAGATATACATATAGTATTATATACCAAGTGTTAGTGTATACATATTAATATATATAAAACTAGAAAATGGAGCCTTTGTATCAGAATACTTTTTATCTTCATTCAGTATATAATTCTGATCTCTGTAGTTTTTATTTACTTGAGAAATTGACTTACTATAAAGAGATATACTTATGGTATACAGTTCTTGATCTCATCCTGAGAAATATTTTTGTTGTTGTTTGTGACTTTGATGAGCAAACACATTAACTAGTTGGTGATATTAAATATTAAAGATTAATCTTAATTTATTTACAAACCATAGAATTATCAGAGAGTTGTGTTGCTTGATGTTTACTTGCATATTGAGATTGTTGGAAAAGATTTAGTTAAATATAGTTTGCATTTTTTGTGTTTTAGCTGATAATAAAACTGTTACAGAATGTTTACTTATGTTCAGTTTTAACTAGGAAAACTAGGTGAATTGATAGGTTCATTACATTTTTATTTCCAGAATGCAAATGGCTTTAAAAATCATACATAGAAGCCAGTCAGAAAAATGGCATGTATATATTTATGAAATGTCTGGAATTGGAAACTCTGTAGAGACAAAGTTGATTAGGTGTTGCCTAGAGCTGGGGCGGGGTGGTCGTGGTAGGGAAAGATGAAGAGTGACTACTAACCGTTGTGGGATAAGAATGTTCTAAAATTTATTGTGGTAATGCTTGTACAACTCTGTGTGTATTTTAAAAACCTTGAATTGTATACTTTAAAAGAATTCTATGGTATGTGCATCATATCTCAATAAAGCTATTAAAAAACATGGCACATGATCCTTTGTAGAAAATAACAATAGTACAAAAAAGGATAAAGAAGAAAGTAAGAGGTACTCCAAATGCCAGCTGTTCCTGCATCAGTGTAGAGGAACAACATTATTTTGACTGACTACTCAATAAATTTCATTGTGTAGATGTACCGTAATTTATTTAATTAATTTCCTAATAATGGACATTTTGGTTGTTTTCATGAAGTGATATTGCAAGTAAAGTCATTGTATGTGTATTTTGTGCACTTACCTTTCAGGATAAAGTCTAGAAGAAAATTGTTGGGTGAAAGATTAAGTACATTTAATTTTGATTCATTTTTCTAAATCGCCCTTTTAAAAGGCTCTAGTTTGTCCTTCCCCAGAGGTATATGATAGTGTCTAAATCAGCATGCTCCTGTCACTGCTGGATGTCTTCAGTATTTTTAATCTTTGTTAATTAAGAGGAAGTTAATCCTTTTTTATTTGTATATTTTTTTATGTGTGGCTTGTTAGATGCCCTTTACAATTTTTAAAAATATCTCTTTCTCTTCTTTTTCTGTTGGGATAACAACCTTTTTTTTTTTTTTTTGCTTTCATGTGTAGAATCTTTTTCTATTAAGAATATTTACTGTTTGTTTCTTATGTAGGATGAAAATATTTCACTCTTTATACTTAATATTTATTTATGGTATTCTTTTTGTACTGTACAGAAGTTTTGAATTTTGTGTAGCTATATTTATTACTTAAAAATAGCCTGAGTAACTTTGCTACATTCCAAGATTATAAAAATATTTTACCATATTTTAAAATTATTTTAATGATTTTATTTCTTATGTTTAAATTTTAAATCCATTCATCACTCATTTAGTATAAGAAATGAATGAGAGATCCACTTTACCCTACTCTGATAGATTTTTATCATTATCAAGTGCTAAATTACCACATTTCCTTAAGCATGTCATTTTTTACTGGTTCCATTGGTAAATCTGTTCTTACTCCACTACTACACTCTTTTCATTATTGTGGTTTTAAATAATATATTTTAATATCAGGTAGACTGATTTCTTATGTACTAAGGGTTTGAATTCTCAATTTGGGTAAAATGATTCTGTGTCAGGAACATGTACTAATGAGTTGTGCATGTAGGTGCTAGTTCTGAGTAGGGCAATCATAAGCCCAGGTTGCTGGGGACATTGCCTCTGTTTGCCTATTATCCTGCCTTAATTATTTCTAAGTCCCCTGTATTAGATTTTTTTTTATTGTTCCCATACAGATTACTGTAAATCTAGTAGATTAAAACAACCCAATTAAAGAAAACACACACACACACACACACACACAAAACCTTACAGGTCTGTAGGTCAGAAGTCCACTATGGAACTTACCTGGCTAAAATCAACCTGAACTGGTCATTCAGTTTCTTGGCAAAATTCAATTCTTAGTAGTTGTAGGACCTAGGTCTTCATTTTCTTGTTCCCTTTAAACTATAAGCCTTTTCTAGTTTCTATAGGAAGCTGCATCTTGGCTCATGGCCCCTTTTTTTCATTTTCAAAACCAGCAGCAGCAAGTAGAATCCTCATTTGCGTTCCTTTAACCCTTCTCATACCATCTTTCTTACTCCTGTGATTAGATTGAACCCAACAGGATAATCTGTCCATCTCAAGATCTATAACCATAATCACATCCTCAAAGTCTCTTTTGCCATGTCAGGTAACATACTCACATGTTCTAGAGATAATGAGACATGGGCATCTTTTGGGGAGTTGGTGCATTTTTTCTGCCTTCCACAGCTCCTTTTCAAGTTTAGGAGTCGCCCAGTTTGCACAGTAAATGATATGATTACTCAATTTGTGAGTACCCAGGTGGACTATTTAAATATGAATATAAATCAAAACTCAGGTTTCTGTCTCTCTTTCAAATTTAGGTTTCAGTTCTTTCATTTTTCTGTTACCTCTCTTGCCTACCTTTGATATTTTTTCAAAGGTCGTTAATAGTTTTCTGGACTCACCTGATAGAAGTCAGAAAGGAGAGAGTGTATGCCATTTCTTTTTTTGGTCATTATTTATAGGTAAAGGAGCCACATGCGTTTTCATAGTACGATGGCTTACATCCTTTTCATTTTTTGCTATAGAAGTCTGCCATTCTCATGTTCCTCAGTGTTTAGTGACAAAGTAATGGGTGAATCCTGACGCTGTAGCACCTAAATTTGTGCTGCTGCTTCTGCAAACTGTTACGTGGAAAGAGGAGGAATTAGGCCTTTTTTCGCCCTCCAACTTTAGACTTCATCTTATACTGAAGAAGTAGCTGGGCATTGCATTCGTTTAAACAGCTGATGATTTTTTTTTGGGGGGGTTGTATTTACGGAAACAGTTTTGGCAGTACATCTGTATGTGTGTGTGTATTTTTTTAAATAAAGTAAGTACTTGAATGTTTTTATTTCACATTAACTTAAAATACATTAATTGAAGAAAGCAATTAAGTATTTTATGTGTATGTAAAGACCAAATTGCCATTTAAGTCTACTCTTCAACCTAAGTTTGTGGTTTGGAATTTTTCTCTAGCACAAAATATAATTTGTATTCAAATGGATTAATTTGTTCCTTGGACAGTCTTTAAAAAGACCAATTTATGATTTTTAATCATATATCTTATCTTAATAAGCTAAGTAGATATTTGATACTTGCTAATTTGTGTATACTTATGTCCTTGATTTAATAGTGAATCCATCAGGTTTTAGATTTAGTAAGTAATGCCTAAGGGAAAACCAGTGCTACATACCTCTAAAGTGAATTTCTTTATTTTCAGTTTACAATGCTGGTTTTACACTCCACTTGCTATCAGTGGAAATGTAGGCAGCAGACACACCACACATTTATCATTACCAAGTTCACTATATCATACAGGAAAAGTACATTAATATGCCATACAGAAAATCTAACACACATAAACAACCACTTAGCATTTTTAAGAACATATCTGACTTATTGATTAGTTTGCATATCTTTTAGTAGAGTGAGACACCCACATAGAGTGCATACGTTCACTTACTTATCAGAGCAAGTGCTTCTTGTGCTGATGAATGAGCACATCTTCTCTTTATTTATCGTGATGAAGATCAAACCTTAGAAAGCTTTCCCCTTTCCACTGGAATCCCTAAATCTTGACACAATTAAATTATTCCCAGGGTTCTTCAGATAAAGTGCACTCTGGAAAAGAACTTTTAAAACCTTACTATACGTTTACATTTATGCTTGGTGTTCTGAGTCTTTTCTCCTGAAGTTTGTACTGTTATTCTCTGTGCTAGTTACAGTGGTGGTTGGGCGGGGAATGGGGACTTTAAGTTCTTTCAGTTTTCCCTATGAACTCTTTGTTCTATAGTCTTCTATAGTAAACTATTCTGAAAATGGGTTGTGTGTCAGTTTCTAAAAATATGTACAGTACCTGTTTAGATATTTTTCTCATTGAAATGTATTCATAAAATTAGGAGATATCAAAATACAATATGTAGGTTCCATAGATACTGACCCAAACCTGATAAAATAGTGATGAGATAATATGAATTATGAATAAAGAGAGGGAGTAATGTCATTGATATAAAACATAAAGAGCAGGTGACTGTTTTTCGTTTAGTCTTTTATAAACATTTACTTTATATTTCATTCTAGAATTTTTCTTTTTGTGAAACAGTGCAATAGGAAGTTATGTGCTTACAAGTTTTATAGTTTCCTAAGATACTTAGTTTTCCCCTCTGGTTTATATTCTGATATTTTCTGTCTCTAAGACAAAAACAAAAACAAAAACAGAATACTTAAAAATGATGCTTTCTTGTAGTACTTCCTAAGATCCTGCCCGTTTAACCGGATAAGGTTTTTTTGAGTGCTCACTCTGTGGACGTTGTATCTTTTTTTTTCTTGAGTTTTTCTGGATTGAAACTATACAATAAAACCAGTCGTGCCATTTATATTTTACTTTAGTTAATATCCATAGATATATTTATAGAATATGCTTAATAGTATAGTGTGATATTCAGTCTCTGTGTTTTACTCTTCCTTTCCCTTTTTCAAGGTTTTAAACTACTACATCTTCATAGAGAATTCTAAAATCTATCGCTCTACACTTCACCCAATTTTCATGTTTCGTCTCTTTTTCTACTGCTTTGAATATTTTACCCCCGCCCCATCACAGCAAATGTCTAGAACTGAAAACATCATTTTGCCCCTGACCTGTTCTTTCCAGCCAAATCCAGCCATTCTTAGCCTCTCTTTTATGCTTTAGGGTTTTTATCATCTACTTAAGAATTCTCTGGCTTCTTCTCCCTTACCCATCATATTTAATTAGTTAGCATATAGTCTTAGTAATTTTTTGCCTCTGCGAGCTCCTTACCATTCCCAAAAGTCAGCTTAATTCACTCCTTTCAACTTTATTCCTGGAATACTTAAGAACTCTTTGCTATCCTCGTATTTGAAATATTTGATTTCTTCCATTCTGTCGGATTGTTGTTAGATTGTTTAGGAAGTCATGCTTCCTAAAGCATGGCTTTTACTCTATCACTCTCCTGCTTAGGAACCTTCAGTGCCATTTAGCCTTATCCCCTACTGGTTAGTAACCAACATTTTCCCATAACTGTCAAGATGGTGCCAATATAACTGAGAATATTGCTACATTTGTACATCCTTTCACATTTCACACTATTTTATATCTCTCCTCCTTTTGCCTTATGATGTCTCTTTTTGCTCATCTAAATCTTATATACCTTTTTCTAACTTACAGCTTATGTTCTGCCCTCTCTGTAAACTTTTCCTGACCAATATAGTGTACTGTGATCTCACCCTCTTCTGAGCTCCTGTTTTACTTTGTTGCACTCACAAGGCCCTTTCAGTTTGGTGTTTTGAATTAATTGTTTTTAGTTAGGTCTGTATTGTGTTTTGCAAACTGCATGTTAAGTGTCTAGAGGGCAGGGCATATATGTTTGCATTTCTCTTATGGGCTTAGTATAATTCATTATAAACCTCAGATGATAAATTGATATTTGCTCACTCATTATTTCCACAAATGCTGATTGATTACATTCAAGCACTATTGATAAAGAGTTAAACAAAAGAGGTACAGATATTGCTTTCATGGAATTTACATTCTAGAAGAACGATAAATATTCTATAGCTAATTTAACAGTACCTATTTAAATAAAATTAAGTAATGTGGTTTGCTACTTTTTTGGCAAGTGAAAAAAGAATTGCTTCCTTTTTTCTTTTGTTACTGGTATGTTAGTAAAAATAAATTTTGATAAATTACTCCTGAAATCATAGGTATTCAATTGGTAAAACTTAACTGTTTTCTTCTAAATGTATATAATACTAATATGCTTTATGTCTGGGTAAGTTCAGTAGACAAAATAATAGAAAGAATGATTTATACATTTTTGACACTGAAACAGTTGTAATAAATTAATATCATCTATGTGATTTATAAACTGATGTGAAATAATTAAGATAATGAAAATATTTTTAAAAGGAAGAGTCCCTAAACTCAAAACTATTAGAACTTTAGTTAATATATTCAATAGTAAAGCTCTCTTTTATAAGAGAATAAGATTAGAATAAAATTAAATACATAATTTAGATGCATTATGATTTTAGCTTTGTTTTTTCCAGTGACCTAAAGAACATCATGTATTTCACACACACACACACACACACACACACACACACACAAATCCAAAAAACCAAACAAAAAAAACCCCTCAGCTGAGTAAATTTCAGGATCTAATTGGCTCTTTTCAGCAATTCATGATGGTAACTTCCCATCTAGCTAAAAGAAAGAAACTCTAAAGAGATGCAGAAAAGGAAAGTTTTTTAAAGGTAGAAAGGGGGTGGGGAAAGGAATCATAAACAAATAAAGGATTATTTTAGACAAGCTCACCTTTCCTTGCCGAAAGACAGAGGGTCTGTCTAGGTAGATTTCCTCTCTAGTACTGGCCAAGAAATTCCAGACTAACTGGTTAAGATTACGTGCCTGGGAGAGGCTGAAACTGCTTTTAGGTTAGGTCTTTTTGTGTGTGTAGGTTTAAGTCTTGGTTTGCTAATTTGGGGTT
This sequence comes from Mormoops blainvillei, assembly GCA_004026545.1. Classification (NCBI taxonomy): domain Eukaryota; kingdom Metazoa; phylum Chordata; class Mammalia; order Chiroptera; family Mormoopidae; genus Mormoops; species Mormoops blainvillei. The sequence continues at coordinate 671,837 of PVJD01000075.1, read as the reverse complement.
TAGCACAAAATGACTCCATTTTGGACCTGTTTCCCTTTAACAATAGGTAGGATTTTTTGAGATTGTAATAACCATAGGAAGTTAATGTTGAAAGAATGGCAAAGTATGCAGTGAAACAAAAAAAATTATTGTATTTGCAGACGTAATATCATAATTTACATAAATGTTATAGTCAGGAACATTATGAATGTAAATATGCCTTCTCTATTCTCAGTCCTGTAATGCCATTCTTTGTCCAGTGGGAGATGAAGAGTGATGTTGAGACTGCTGTTTAACCTATTATAACAGCTTAGAAAAATTAAATAGCGTTGATGTAAATATGAGGAGGGAAAAGTGTATTTATCTCCATTAAATGACATAAAAAGCCATGGTAAGAATAACAGGCTGGTGGGTATGCATTAAGCAATGAAATCCCCAAATTCAGGTTCTAATTATAAGTACAAGGACAATTGCCTCCCACGCACTTAACTGTTGTATATGTATTTTCTTTAGTCAAAGTGTAATTCAAGTTTTTGAAGTGCTGAATATGGCTTTTAGTTTTATACTTCCCTTTAGCATGTATTTCAGAAAATTAAAAATACTTGTGCTGGACTGTGGTTTTGACAGACATAAGTGGAATATTAAACGCTCCAAAAATAATTTCTGTGATTATTGCTCTTGGTCTTTATTGAGTGCCTTACCTGTTTCCCACTATTAAAAAACTAATGTTTAGTAGTAAAGTTAAAATTATTTAAACATATTTGAGCACAATTTACTTGCTGTGCTGTACTAAGGATGTTAATTTAATCCTTAGATTGTGAAATGAGGTATTTCTACTGGCATTAAGAGTATATTTGTTTAGATTATTATGGTTTTTAAAAGTTATTTTGGTTATGGCTTCTGGTATGTTGTCTTAAAAGCGATATATTGCATCTTCATTATCAATTTTGACATTTTTAAGTATCTGAGAAAAAGAAATTTTCTCTGCACTTTCTATACTACCTTTCAATGATGGTTTTGTAATGTGTTCTTTGGTTGCTGAAAGGTGTATAGTGCAGAAACCCTGTTCTTAGAAAGTAACTGGCTTTTAAATGTAGAATAGCAGGGGAAGTATTACAGGCAAATTATTTTTAAAATTTCATTCCTGTAAACAGAGGTACAAAAAAACCCCTTCTTAAGTTTGCCACTTTTTTTCCTATAGGTATGCTTTTTATTTAGCTTTTAATAACTTGTAATTTAAGATCACAGTTATTAGGTGTATTTCTTAATTTTATATATTGCTCCCAGATGCTACAGTATTAGTTTTTATCACTGCATATTTTATGAAATGTCAGCCTTCTGTTGGCTGTTCACGCAGCATTGTTAGTGATCAAGACACAACATAAAGGAGAAGAGTCTAAACAGTTGGCTTATCTTTGTCCTTCACTGTGACAAAAATTCTATAAAATTACTTTATTATAAAACATCAAATAAAGCATCATCTAACATGCAGTGAAAAGAAAAATGTCTTTGTTTTTTAGTGAAATAAAACTTTAAAATTTTAATATAGAGAAACCCAGTTCAAGAGAAATAATTTCTAATTTTGCTAAGTTTTCAATGGTAAGGAATTAGGTATTAGTCATCAGTAATGTTGTAAAACTTTGCTAAATGACAGTGCCGTGCCCAGGAAGAACCACATAATTTTTGGCAACACAGTAGGTCACTCACTTTAAACTCTTAATTTTGTTACTCAAAATACACAAGTGGTTATTAGCTTTAGTACGTGAATTGTTTAAGTTGTGTATGATCCAGTTTACTATTTTCTTGAATTGACTTACTTTGTAGTTTAAAATTTTATTACATAGATTTAAAAATCCTTTTTTCTTCAGTTCCATGATTTCAGTGTCAAGCTAAAAATATAGAATGGGAAAAAATTCTAAAAGCCTGAAAGAAAATATGTAAGAATGAAACTCTTGAATGATTTTCATCAGCTGTTGTATATGCCCACCACAGCAGTTGGTTTAATCAATTTTATGTTTTGGGATGGTTTTATTAAAATGAACTGCTGCTTTCAGTAAATCATTGAGAAAGATGTTGGCTGTATAAATGTCTTTTTTTGGGGGTGAGGGCAGGGCAATAATAGCTTCTTTTTGCAGTCTCGTAAGTCAATGAAGTTGGAGACAATTCCTGACTACCATAGAAATCAGTGTGTTTTTGTGTTTTTCTTTTGTTGGTATGCGCATTTGGGACAAGAAGTAGAATGAGGATTTAGACTAAAAGGTGATTTTGTACACATTTTAAGGCTATCTGCAGAAAACTGCTATTTTTAAAGAAAAATAATTGTCAGCAGATAATAATGATTTTGGTATCTTCGTTTTATTGTACACAGTTTCTATTTTTATAAATGAATGAAAGCTTAATTATTTTTCCTGCAGGAGGATTAGAGCTTTCAAAAGCAGTTTGAAAGACATAGCCATTGGATCCTTAAAAGTGAGGGGCCTCAACTTTCTGTCTTGAGGTTCCTGAAACCCTCTCCCAAAGTATGGTCCATAGTTCAATAACATTGGTGTTACCTGAGAGCTTGCTAGAAATGCAGAATATCAGTCCTAACCCCATACCTACTAAATCAGGATCTGCCTTTTTATCACAATTCAAACTTAATTTGTATCACATTAAAATTTGAGTAGTGTTGCTAGAATGCTTTTCAGTCAAAACATTTACTTGCCCTCTAGGTGTATGTTTACTGTGGGAAGCTGATACGGGAGTCAGTCACCTGCAGTTCAAGGGTTAGGGGAGACAATGGAAACACATCAGAATTTTAGTGGGACCCCGAAGTAGGCAGGTATTTAACCTAGAATTTGCAGGATTTTGGTGTTTATAATTGCAATTAGAATCAGTAGCTTTTGTATTATATGTGTGAAGCTTTACTTGACCCTGCTAATGTGAAGCAGGTGGGTTCTTTTTGTTTTTAAGTGTTTTACCACATCCTGATGTTTTCACTTAGGTACAATGTATTCAGCATTTCCAAAATGTATTCAGTGGTATATTTTTCCCAGGGTATACTCTCAGTAAAAAGATCCCATGATCAAATAAGTTTGGAAAGTACTGTATAATTTGCCCTCCTCTAGGAGAATCACAAGATACATTGATTTATAGTAAAAGATCTGAAAACCTGATGTAGCTTAATTCAATTTAGCGTTTTTCAAATTTAATTGACCATAGCATCTTCTTTTAAAGACCATTATTATCTTTTAGCATATGCACAAACTAACTTCTTTCCAGTTTTTTATTTTTCTTAATCAAAATAAGAGATGAAGACAACTTTTGAAATTGTCACGATATTTTGCCACATAAACCATACTCTTCAGTACTGTTATTTAAATGCAAAAAGATATTGGTACAGCCCTTATATGCTGAAGAAGTTGAACATGGCTGACATTTTCAGGGCTGGAATAACTGAGAAAGCATCTTTTAGAAAGTAAAGGTTGGGTAGATCCCAGCCAGATTTGGTAGGTAAATGAAAGGGAAGGGAATTGAGCCTTCCTCATGTTTGCTACAATGAGGAAAACCATGAGCAATGGAAGTTAAACAATTCAGTTCAGTAGAAGTTTACTGAAATCCCTCATATAAAATAAGCTCTGTACTTAGCCTTGGGCATACAATATTGAGAATGATGCATTTCTGCCCTCTAGTTGCTTTACTGGAGTGAGCATAGTACATCCTGGTCAAGTATGAGACTTAAAAGCCAGAACAGGGTTTTCTCTGGGGATTTGTAAAAAATAAAGTTGGCCAGAGTACTATATGCTGGAGAGACAGAGACAGGATGCAACTGTAGTGATAGGGGCCTGCAGTTAGGGGAAAAAGAGGAAAGACAATTTAAAAACGTAAGCTAGGGGACTTGGTTTTGGGTGGTGAACAAATGATATGATATACAGATGATGTATAGAATTGTACACTGGAGACCTATATATTTTTTTACCCAATGTCACCCCAATAAAGTCAATACAAAATTTTTTTTAAAAGGTAAGATATGGAAGACGATACAACCTTGGCAATCCTAGAGCTAAAGGTATGGCTAAATCTAATACCTGAAATACAGTATATCATGATAATTAAAACAAATGCTAGATTCTGGAATACGACAGGCTGGGCTCACACCCTGATTATTTTTCATCACGAGGTCTCTCTTCTGTGGTAACATGGGAATAATATAGTAGGAAAAATAGTCAACAACAACAACAAAACCCCCCAACCTTCTAACTAGGAATAATTTCAAACTATGAAAGAGTTCTAAGAGTAAGAACTGTTTCCTCTGTTCTTCCACTGTTAACATTTTATCCCCTTTGTTTTCTCATTTGGATACTTCCCCTTCATCCTTCAACACATACGCACAAACACACACTCACACACACAATTTGTTTTTCTGAACCATATGAAGAGATTGCATTTATCCCTTGTTTCTTGAGAGTAGGGATATTCTCTTAACTATAGTACAATGATGAGCTTCAGTAAATTTAACATTTGATATATTTATATCTAATCTGTCATCCATATATGTCAGATGAAGCAATAATATTCTTTACAGTATTTTCTCCCTTCAGTAAGAATCCAGTTAGGATCAGGTATTACATTTAGTTATCATACCTTTTTAACCTTCTTTAATTTATGACATTGACATTTTTTAATAATACTGTCCTCCGTTTGTCTTGTCTATCTGTCTGTAATTCCTCATTTGATATTGTTTGCTGTTATTTTTGGGACTAGATTTACCTTATGTATTTTAACCATGAATACTACATGAATGATGTCATGTCTTTCTCAGGATATCGCATCTGGAGGCATATTGGTGATGTTAATTTTGATAATTTGGTCAGTGTGTTTTCAAATTTCTCCATTGTCATGTTACAATTTTTCTTTTGCAACCAATGAGCAGTCTGTGGGGAAATACATTAAGATCATACAAATATCCTGCTCCTTGTCAAAATTTCCACCTAGATTTAGCATCTGTTGGTGATTCTTGCCTGGTACAGTTTTCCTGTAGTGGTCGCAAACTGCTGATTTTCCTATTCCAGTCTTCCTCTCAGTCACCAACATTCTACTATAAGCAAAATCCATTCTCATTGAGTCATTGATTGATTTGCTTACTTATTCATTGTCATTTATCATTGGTATGAGCTTATGTATATCCATTCTTTTCAATGATTTATAATTCATTACTGTACTTTCTTGGTGCCCAGATTGTCCGGGTTTGGTTCGTAGTAGTACATGGCACTGCCCCATCACATTTTTTTAGTGTTTGTTTTCTTTCTGGCAAAACGAGTTGTCAGAGGCTTATTTTTGATCTATGTGCCCCAGCTCTGGGCAGCCATTTCTCAGAGAAGCTCCGATTGTAGTACGGAAATGGTATTAGAGATCAAGATCTGGACACTAGTGTGCTCAGTGCTACTGGATTGTGCTCATCACTGTGAGACCTTTACTCTTAGGCCCTTTTAGAGGACAGAATCAGGAAATATAGGCATATTTTACACACACACACTTACATCTACATTGATACATAAATATATACATACATGCATACTGCTAAATGTACTTATACACATTTTAGTAATCATTATTTCACACCAGTATCTCCGTTCTAATCCATCTCCACAGGGTCTCATCTTTCACCTTTCTGTACTCATATGTCTACTTTCATAGTGAGAACATTGGCCTTCAACAGCATTAACACACTATTTGTACAACTCAGTAATACATCTAAAATAGTTTCAGAATTTGTTCATTTTACCACTACAACAAACAAGTCTTCCAAAAAGAGTTTAAGATTTGTTCCAAGTTCTCCCCCCCCACTTGATTCTGTGAGTAGATGTAATCAAACACTGTACTTATAATTACTTGGATTGCTTCTTTCTTTTTTCTCTTTTAAGTGTGGATGTGGTATTCATTTGAAATAGAGTTGAATTCACCCCTTTTAGTTTTCTTTCAGTTTCTGTGTTTTCCTCCTTTTTCATATCCTTGCTGATTTAATTTTTTTGAGTATGTAGAAAATGATCATTTATTTTCCCAAGAAAGTAAAATTGTATGAAAATGTATATTCAGAAAAGTGTCACTCCATCTCCCCTATTCCACCCTATGCTTTATAGGCAACCAACTTTATTGTTTTATACATCATCATTTTATAAAGATAATCAAACACATTTTCTTTTTTCTTATTTCCCCTGCCTTAGGAAAGGTAGCATGCTATATGTGTTCTTTCGCAGTTTGCTTTTTTTTCATTTACCAGTATCTCTCGGAAATCACTCTCTATCAGTTTATAGAGATCTTTCTCATTTATTTCTACAGATGTTTACTACTTCATTGTGTGTATGCCCTATAGGTTATTCAACCGATCTCTTATGCTTGGGCATTTAAATAGTTTCCAATATTTTGCAATTGCAAATAAGGCTGTGATATATAATCTCATGATTCTGTATTTTTATATTGTAACAGGTTTATCTTCAGGGTAAATTCATAGAAGTGGGATTGCTGGTTAAGAGGGTAAATGCTTATGTAATTTATAGATATTGCTCAGTTTCCCAGCATGGGGTTGTATAAGTTTGCATTTCCACTAGTAATGTATGGGAGTGCCTGTTTCTTCATAGCCTTCCCAACAATATACTACAAAACTTGAATTTTTTTCCTGATAGATGAAAAATGGTATCTCAGTGTATGTTTAATTTGCATTCATCCTATTATAAGTGGAGTTTAATGTCTTTTTATATGTTTAAGAACCACTTTCTGTAGGATGTTAGATCTCTTTCCCCCTCAGTTTTGAAAGTTTTGTAGCAATGTTACCCATTTACCACTGATATATATTGCACATGTTTTCTCCCAGTTTGTCATGTCTTTTATTTTGCTTGTGGTTTCTTTTGTCATGTAAAAGTTTTCTATTTGGACTTTAGTTCTAGAAAGAAAGTGTTTTCTTTTATAACTTCCCAAGTTATAGAGAGAATTCAATGATTTTTTTTTTTTAGTACTTGTATAGTTTCATTATTTACATTTAAATTTCTGATCCTTTTGGAGTTTATTTATGTGAACGGTGTGAGAAAGACATCAGGTTTAATCTTTTTTCCCCCAAATGTCTATTTATTTGTTAAAAAGACCATCCTGTACCAATGTTTTGTGATAACAGTTCAACATAGCTGAATCTATTTCTGGAATTTCCATTCCATTTCTTTGGTCTGTCTATTCATACAGTAATACCACACTGTTTAATTATAGTGGCTTTGTAGTATGTTTTAATGTCTATAGTATGTTTCACTGAGGTTTTTCCCCCATATCTACTTTTTTCAGCTTTTCGCAAACTTTTTTTCAGTATCAAACTATCTAGCTCCACCAAAAAGCTCATTAATATTTTTATTGGGCTCAAATCAAATTTGTAAAATTATGATATATTAATATTGAGATGCCCTAATCAAGGAGAAGGGTGATTTGTTGTCGTCGTTGTTGTTGTTCTTTTTTTGTCACCCAAGCTTACTTTTGTGTCTTTAAGAGTGTGTATATTTGGAACTTCTGGCCAAGATGGAGGCATAGGTAGGTACACTTTGTCTCCTCGCACAACCAAAAGAAGGACAATTTTTAAAACAAAAAACCAGAACTGCCAGAATATTGAACTGTATGGAAGTCTGACAACCAGGAGTTAAAGAAGAAACATTCATCCATACTGATAGGAGGGGCAGAGATGGGCAACCAGGGCAGAGAGGACATGCAGCAAGGCACCGGCTGGTGGACCAGGCAGTCACACATTTGCATGTGATAAACTGGGGGGAACAACTGGGGAGTGAGAGAGACCACACAACCCAGGGTGCCAGTGCGGAAAAGAAAGTCTCAAAACCTCTGCCGGTAAAAACCTGTGAGGGTTGTGGCAGTGGGAGAAAGGCAGTCTCACAGGAGAGTTCATTTGAGAGACCCACAGAGTCTTAGAATGTACACAAACCCACCTACCCGAGAATGAGCACCAGAAGGACCCAATTTGCTTGTGGATAGCAGGGGAAGTGATTGAAAACTGGCCAAAAGACAGGCAGATGGCGTTGTTCCCTCTCAGACTCCTCCCCGACATATAGCACCACAAGGCAGTGAGGTGGGTTGCCCTACCCTGGTGAATAGCTAAGACTCCGCCCCTCACAACGTAATAGACTGGTGAGACGAAAAAAAAAAAGACCCAAACGAAAGAACAGATCAAAGCTCCAAAAATAGAACTAAGTGATGAAGAGATAACCAACCTATCAAATGCAGAGTTCAAAATACTGGTAATCAGGTTGCTCACAGAAATGCTTGAGTATGGTCACAAAATGGAGGAAAAGTGAAGGCTATGCAAACTGAAATAAAGCAAAATATACAGGGAACCAACAGTGAAAGGAAGGAAACCAGGACTCATATTAATGATTTAGAGCAGAAAGAAGAAATAAACATTCAATAAGAGCAGAATGAAGAAACAAGAATTCAAAAAAATGAGGACTGGCTTAGGAACCTCTGGGACAACTTTACATGTTCCAACATCCAAATCATAGGGGTATCAGAAGGGCAAGAGGAAGAAGGGCAAGACGTTGAAAACTTACTTGAAAAAATAATGAAGGAGGATTTCCCCAATCTGGCAAAGGAAATAGACTTCCAGGAAGTCCAGGAAGCTCAGAGAGTACCAGAGAAGTTGGACCCAAGGAAGCACACACCAAGGCACATCATCATTACATTACCCAAGATTAAAGATGAGGAGAGACTCTTAAAAGCAGCAAGAGAAAAGGGTACAGTTACCTACAAAGGAGTTCCAATAAGACTATCATCTGATTTCTCCAAAGAAACCTTATAGACAAGAAGGGGCTGGAAAGAAGTATTCAAAGTCATGAAAGGCGAGGACCTACATCCAAGATTACTCTATCCAGCAAAGGCATCATTTAGAATGGAAGGGCTGAGAAAGTGCTTCCTAGATAAAGTAAAGTTAAAGGAGTTCATCATCACCAAGCCCTTAATATATGAAATATTAAAGGGACTTATCTAAGAAAAAGAAGAAGATCAAAACTATGAATAGTAAAATAAAAACAAACTGACAATATCAACAACTGAACCTAAAAAAATACAAAAACCAAAACCAACTAAGCAAACAACTAGAACAGGTACAGAATCACAGTAATGGAGATCACATGCAGCATTATCAGTGGGAAGGAGGAGGTTGGAGAATGGGGGAAAAGGTATAGGGAATAAAAAGCATAAATGGTAGGCACAAAATAGACAGGGGGAGGTTAAGAATAGTATAGGAAATGGAGAAGCCAAAGAACTTATATGTATGACCCAAGGACATGAACTAAGGAGGGGAGGATGCTGGGGGAAGGGGGCTTGCAGCGTAGAGGGGAGTAAAAGGGGGGGAAAAAGAGGAAAAAAATAAAAGAATATATACCTTGAATTATGAAAAAAAACCAGAGCGTTTATTTTTCCCAGTGTAGGTTTTGAAAGTTTCTGTTTATCCCAAAGTACTTAATTTTTTGTTACTATTTTAAATGGGACTTTCTCATCCCTTATGTATGTATTCGATCTGGGTTTATTTGTGTACCTGAGTGCTACTGATTTTCGCATGTTCATTTATATCTTGCTACCTTTCTGGTTTCTTTTGTTTTTGAGCCTTAGCATTTATTTTCTAGGATTTTCTAGATATTCTATCAGGTCATCTGCAGATAGTTTTATTTATTCTTTTCCAGTTCTTCTGCCTACATTTTTTTTCTCTAAAAATTTTGTTTTTTCATTTCCAGTTCTTATTTTTCACATTTCCAGTGGTTTTTTCTAGCCTGATTTCATTTACAAATATGTCCAGAAAAAAAGTGGTAGTGGGCATGTTGGGTACTCTTGTCTTATTCCAGACCTTAGTAGGAATGGATAATGCTACATTGAGAGCTATCCGTGGGAGAAAAGATAGCAGTACAGGAGATGAGGCACTATTTGAAGTGCTTTACAGACATTGTATTATCATATATAATTTTCTCTAATAGTTCTTTTCCCTTTCATAGCCAGATTTTTTGAAAGTGTTGTCTCTGCCTGTCAGTATTTCATCTTCATTTCCTAACCTCCCACTCTAACTTCTCAAACTCCAGTTTCTCCATTGTGAAAACTAAGACCACCATTGAGACCTCTGTGCTGTTAAATCTAAGGGACTTTTCCCCCCACCTTTATCTTACTTTCATACTTTTCTTCTCAGTATCATTCAACATTGCAGACCATGCCTTTTTTTAAATGCACTTCCCCCCTATAGCTTCTAAAAAATCAAATTTTTCTGGTTATTCCTTTTCAGTCTTTAGTTGTTCTTTCTCTAATTGTCTTCTGACAGCATGTTTTAGGTCTTTAAAAGTTCTGTTTTCTTTTTGAACTCATATTAGCTTTCTAAGCAAACCTGTGGCTTAAATTATCACCTATATTGCAGTTATTCTAAGAGTAACTCCCTAGTCTACACCTGTTTTCTGAGATTAAGATCTATTTGTCTAACTGCCTATTTGCTATCCATTTCCACTTTGAGATGTCCAAGTCACTTCACAAAGTAAGTTCAAACCTTCCTCTCAAATGCCTCCAGTTTTAAGTGACTGATAACCTATATCTCAGTTTATATGCTACAGAACTGAACACCATTCTTGATTCGTCTTTTTCACTCATCACATTTATCCATTGCATTATCAGGTTCTGTTGACTTTATCTCTCCACTCCCTCCAGTTTTCTCTAGTTTGAAGGAAAGGGAGACCCTGTAATCTAGAAGAAACATCATGACTAAAGAATAGAGGTGTTATACTTGGTAGAACATATTAAGTGGAGGCATACAAGTAAGAGTAGATGTAACCTTACAGCTCCATTGCCAAGGATACTGATTGCAAGAGTGAGGAATTTGAGTGGTCACTGGTTGCTGAGGTAAGCGATCATATTCCTTTGCAGTACTCAGTAAGATTTGGAAAAAGGAAAAAAGGGGAGGTACTGCAAATAGAAGAGTAGTCAGGACGCCTGCCTTTTTATCAGCTTTGTTAAGAGGTATTAAGTGCTTATATTAGTGAATGGCATTGGAGAATAAAAAGAGATAAATTTGGCATCACAATGTTATTCATTATGATACAGCAACAGTGTGGATCTGAAGATACAAAAGAGAGAATTATTGAAGATTCCAGGATTTCCTTATAAAGAGATACAAGTGGAGTAGAAAGTTTTGGGGAAAGATATTGAACTCTGTGTTTGATATATTGCTTATAATAAGGTGCTGATATGGACTGTCAGGTGGAGACATTTAGGGAATGACTGGAGCTAGCGAGTAGCTTTCTTCTTCAGTGCTAGCTCCATCTGATAGTGTAGGGACTCTCCAGAGCAGTGTTGAGAAGTCATTTGAGGCAACATCCAACCAACTGGGAATGTCTACTTTGGCTGTTACGTACATGCCAGTTTGGCCTAGTTCTTGGGATCCAGGCCAGGACTAGAAACATAAGGACAGAGGATGATGGTCGGAGGCATGAAATTTGCATGAGACTGTTAAGCCAAAGGAAAAGAAAAAAAGAAAAGAAGGATGGCGGTGGTGGTGGTGGAATAAAATGGTAAAGGAATCAGCCAACGATAGATCTAGAAGAACTTTTGCATGTCAGTAAGGTGGCAGCATCAGAAAAGGGGTCAGAACTGATGGGTGGGTCTATTGTTGGAAAAAAGTTATAGAAACAAGGGAAAGAATTTTAGGAAGGAGATCCTGGTTATTAGGGCTACAGAGAAATCAGGGAGTATAAAGACTTGGGAAAGGACACTACATTTGGACCATGGAGAGAATAATTTCAGGAATTTTAAAAGGCAGAAGTTAGGTAAAAAGGGACTTGTATTTTTGTAAAGATAATGTTGAAGAAAAACGTCTCCTAAGAAAATTGAGAATAGTTTTTTGAAAAGTTAAACAGTTAAATAGCCTAGTAATACTAGTGTTTTGCTAGACTTTGAAAAAGTTTGTAAATGTGAAATAACTAAGTGATAATTTTAAAAATTCATCATGGATTCGAAACTGATTTAGCAATAGGAAATGAAAAGTATGGCTAAATAGGCCATCATAAATGGAGAGGTATGTATAGACAGTGGGAGCCCTCTGGAAGCACGTAGTAAAACATTCCAGATTTTTGCCTGATACTTAGGCCTAGGAAGCAAAATGCTGCTGAAGCAAATGGTGAGGTATAAGTGCAGGAATACCACTGAAGGCAACATGGCTGTCTAGGGACCTGGCAAAGTGCTCTTATTTTTGGCAGTCTCAAAGTGATACTTCAAGTAAATTGGGCTATCTTTTACTAAGGATAATGAGTTGTGACTCACTTATTCTGCTATAGAAAAGAAGTTACAGGATATATTGGAGACATTTTAGAGCATACCTAGAGATATTGGCCCACTCTGATGATCTGGCCCAAAAGAGAGAGAGGAAAAAAAAGGATATTTTAATTACAGAAACAGTTTGGTATAAGAATAGAATGCATTGAAAATGCAACAGATCTGAGGAGGGGTCACATTATGCCATTGTTATCAAACCTTAGCACTTAATAAATGTGTAGTTTTGGTTGGTGACTTCTAATGAAGATTGAACTGTAGAAGACACAGAAAAGGAAAGAGATAATCATGGATCAGGGAAAGGAGACATATTGAGTCAAAATTGGAAACCTTATTTTTGTATAGATGCAGCAAACTTTCTGAATGTTCTTATTAAATCTAATTAAGTGTGTATAGATCCTCTTGGATGTCTTAAGTTGATTATCATATATGAAAATATGACTTTGTTATTTTTTAAAATTATTTTGCCTTTTATTTTTATCTTACTATGCTGTCTTGAAGTTTTAGTACAATCTTGAGTAGAAGTTATAGTGGACATCTGTGTCTTACTCATTTTTAAAGGGTAATACTTCTGATGTCTCACCATTATGTATTATATTTGGTATAGATTTTTGGAAAGATCCATTTCATTCACTTTATCACTTTAAGGTAGTTTTCTTTTTTAATAGTTAAAGTTTTTAATTTTTAAAATCATGAATGGCATTGAATATTATCAAAATATCTTTTTCTGAATCTAATGAAATGACATGATAGCTTTGCTGCTAGTAGGTTGCATAATATACAGTATTTTAATAACATAATATCTCTAGTAAACTTCATAAGCAAAAAGGTTGTTAGTCTGTTTTCCAAGAAATGAGCAGTCGTTTTTCTCCTCGGTACTGTAAGTTCCATTTTGTCGTGGTACTGATTGCAGCTCTTGAGAAGTCAGCGGGGAAGAAGCCAGGGACTAAGGGGGTCCAGCTATGAATTTGCAAATGTACTCTAGTTTTTTTATTTTTCCTTTAAGCTCAGCCTTGTTTCCCTTTTCCTTATAATCTCTGATAACTACAAGTTTCAGATATAAAAAAATTTATAGTTAGATACAGGCATATTAAGTTGTTAATTAAAATGAGTACAGAAAGATTGATAATGTGGATTCAAATTTATATAGAGTTTCACATAAAAGTTTATGTCATGTTGGAGGGAGGCTATAAGGCACCATAGCTAAATATGTAAAATTTTAAATTGGATTAAATTTGTATTCCATTTTTATTCACTACCCTATGTGGTTTTTTCAAATAGTGCACACTAGATGTTATTGAGAACATATTTTAAATTGTAGTTTGTATTAAGAGGTTATAATTACCTCAATCTAATGATAATCTTTTAACTTCCTTGCAAATAATGAAGGTTTAAAAAATTATTACTTTAATAAATAATTACCTGGCTTTTTAGATCACTTCTCTTCTCTGACATATTACCTGTATATTACTTCCCAAAAAGATGTTCTGGAGAATGCCTGATTTAATTTTAATAGCAATAGCAGCTTTTACATGGTTAATCATTCTCTTCAGTAAAATTGAATTAACTGTTGGAGGGAAATTTGATTAAGCTATTTCTTCTTAGTTTTTCCCTCTTTTTTTATTATGTTCTGCAGCATCACCAGAGTAGGGATTAGCTGTTTTATCTGAAACTATGGGTATGTATCAAGATTTTTCTTCAGGACCAGTGTTATGATTTAGCTAGTTTTGGGTTATTTTTGCTTGTAGTTTTTGTACAGTGTAGAAATGACCTGTTTGTCAAAGTGTATGCTTTCATTTTAACAAAAAGATTTTTTAAATGTTGGAGCTGAACTCTTATAAAAGTTTACTATTAAAAAATGCTATATTTGATTTCTCATCTGAAGAATAGTCTGTCATATTTAATTATATTAAATTCAATATTTTATCTTTTTTTATTGTTGTTCAATTACAGTTGTCCCCATTTTCCCCCCATTACTCTCCCCTGCCCTACCCACCCCTGCCTCCCATTGCCTTAGTCCTTGGGTCCTTTATACATGTCACTTGACTTGATGCTTCCCTTTCTTTCCCCTGTTATTCCCCTCCCCTCTCCCCTCTGGTCGCTGTCAGTTTGTTCTTTATTTCCATGTCTCTGGTTCTGTTTTGCTTGCTTGTTTGTTTTGTTGATTATATTAAATTAAACATTTCTTATGCTAATTATTTTTATTTTAGTTGTGTATTCCAAAAATTATTATATAATAATTTTCTTATAAATTAATAATTATTAATCATAATGTTCTGTATTCCAATAATGTATCAGCCCTTTATTTTGCCTTAGCATTAATTATAATATTATTATGTTCCATATATCATAGCCATAAAGATTTGAGTAAAATAATGGAATAAAAATACTTGATGAAAATTAGACTGAACCTCCTGGGGGAGGGACAGGGAAGAGGGCAGTAGGGTATTAATGAAGTAAAGGACCTATTTTTCTTGTGCTCTAGTACAGCAGTTTTCCACCTTTTTGACCTCATGGCACACATAAACTAATTACTTAAATTTTTCAGCACACCAAAAAAAAATATTTTTGCCAGTCTGACCAAAAATAGATATAATTTTAATCATTCATACTGGATGGCTATTGTTGTGTTGGCTGTTGTCATTTTTTATTGAACAAGCTTAAGGGAAAAGAGGTCAGTGTCCCTGACTACATAGTCAAGTATTGCATGTTTTAAAATTTCTTGCGGCACACTGGTTGAAAATTGCTGTTCTATTCTATTACTGTTTAGAAGAGGGAGACTAACAAGATAAATATGCCTAGAACTACAGAGTAGGCTCATATGATTTATCACTTTTTTCAGAGTGTAATGTAGTAGTCAACAATAATTTGGTGAATGATCTTTATCTTTGTGAGAAGAAGTCAATTCAGTATCATGGAAACATTTATTATTACACATAGCATAAATATATGTATTGCATTACTGGATGTTAACAAAGTCCCTTTTTTTTCCTTAACTCATAGAAACTTCACAAGATTTGTCTGTTGCTATTGAGTATGTTAATATATACATGTTAATATTTACTGTTAAACCTCCCAAAAATAAAGCATAATTTTCTGATCATTAAATCACAGAAGTTGATAAAATGAAGCCCCACATGTGAGGAAATTTGTTTCCTACATGATCAAATTTTTCTACATGATCAGATTTTCTGTTTACTAAAAGACTATTTCTTTTCCTTTTTAAAACATTTGGTCCTGTTTTTTTGTGCCCAGACTCTTCTGAACATAATTTAACATTTGTGGGATGATTAAAATGATACTTTTAAGTTCTAAAAATCAGAAGAGTTGAGCAGAATTCTAGTTGCTAAAAATGCCAGGTAAACTAGACAATTTTAGTGCACATAGTTCAGTGCATTACTTATAATTGAGTTCAAAATATCAAATTAATGAGTCACTCATTATCTGAAGACACCCCGATACTGTTAATTATGTGAAGCTGGGAAGGTCAGCCCAAAGGCTCTGCTGCTTTGCTAAGAGTTCTTGCTCCAATGAGAGGTATTTGCCTAAGAAGAAAGATTATTCCCGAAGACACCTTTACCAATCTAAAGATGGTTGTTTTGGGCAAATGGAAGCCTGAGACTATGTTGAACTTAAAATATCATGGCTTTTAGCAATTAATAGAATAACATTATACGAAGTTGTTTCTAGGCATCAAAATGGCTAAATAATCCTTATAATAGACTTTGAAGGGTCAAAACAGAATAACCATAGTCAAAAGAAAATATACCACAGTGTTTTTTTAATTTAATTTTTTTTAAATTCTCATACTTGACAATTAAAATGATTTACCAATCTATTCCCTAAAAATGATTGATACATAATATATACATGATCAAATCTTAATACCGTATGAGCTTTGTTTTTTGGTCAGCATTATTCCTTTGTTGTAAGATGTAGAAGAAGTGACTTAATCTGAAATTTAGTGCCCCATTTGAAACATGTTTTGACTGAGCAACTCCATTAGGTATTAAAACAAGTCTGGAAAGAGTGACAAGTTCTTTGTAAGGAAAATCTGGAATTCCTTTCAGGAAGTACTTTAATCTCTTTGGAATTCTTTGCAATTGGTTATGTCAACTTTGGGGATGAAGTAGTAATAGGCCACACATCTGAACTTACTAGTTTTGCTCTCAATTATTCTTAGTGTGATAATTTTATATTTGGAGATTTCTTCTGGGATTTTTCCATATTCATTGCACATGGATACAGATGAAGCTCAGGACATACTTTGGTTTTATCTGGACAGCTTGGCTTTAGGAATATTTGAGAAGAAATGCCATTAAAAATGTCTGATTCTCAACTATATTTGTATATATGTATGGCCTATCAAGGATAATATATAGGAAACTATTTAGGAATTAGTTAGAAATTTTAATCTTAAATTAATATCTATCACACTGACTGACATACAGAAGTAGGCTAGGTATATTTTCAGAGAGAACTTTTTTCAGAATGAAAGTAAGTGAAGAGAAATTGATGTCTGAGCTCCATAAATCACAGATTTCAATGTTATGAGCCTGTGGTTCATGGTTATAAGGCATACAAACTTCACTTTAAAGGATAGGTAGGTTTCCAGGGTAGTCCAGCAAGATGGAGATAAAGAAATCACTTTAGTTCACCACGTGCTTTTGACCTTACATTACTCATAGATGTGTACTTGAAGGCATTGTGATGTTGGGTAAAGGATATGGTTTTTGAAGTGTCACAGACCAGAGTTTAAATACCAGTGATTAGCTGTGTGGTATTAAATACATTTATTAAATATGCTTAATTAACAATGCCTATGTTTCTTCATCTGTGCAAGGGGGATAATAATAGTAAGACTTTTTCATAGAGCTGTTACTGGGAAGTAAATAAAATGACATTTTCTAAAAAACACAAAGACGAGCCTTACTTTTAGGACATCCTCCATCCACCCTCACTGCCACCCTAAGCATCATGGGCTAAGAGTGTAATATCACCAGACATTGCTCAGAAGGGCAGTTGTAAGTTTGAAAGTACACTTCACATGTTGGTCTTTAGATAAGACACTTCTGAATGTCTTCAGTGAACTGAAGTAGTATTTCAATGAATATTCAGGCCATTCTTTAAAAAAGCAGCAACAATTTTAAACTAGGTAACCTAGATTTTAGAGTTCTTTTTCCATCCACAGGAATTGCTCTGGGAGATGGCCTAGTGTTCGCTCAACTTAACGCAGTGAGTGTTTCCGTACAGGGGACTGGGAAGGATCCTACTTAGTAGGATTACATAGCCTTTTTAAAGGCTTCAGTAGCTTTACTGAAATTTGTCCTTGTAGGACCTTGGCAGTTAATCCTGCATATACTGTCACCTCTCCCTTCTGTTAAGTTGAATGAGAGAAGTAACTGTAAGACAAACACAAAAGACTTTGAGGATCATTTCTTAAAAGACTGACTTAGGGTATTTTCTTTTTTTTTTTAAACTCTAAGAATCAGGTGCCGTATTTGGGCTTCCGCCTTTGGAGAATAGTCAGTTGCCTCAGAGTTCTTGTTGAATGGTTGAAAATAAAGAACACATTAATTTTTAAAAACAATTTTATTACCCATTTGGTTATAAAAACCAAAAGTTTTGGTATACTGTATTTATCTTATGATTTTCTTCTTTTCATTTCACCAATCACCAATTTATAGTCTTTTAACCTCATAGAGCATTTTTCTTATGAGAATTTGAATATACTTAGTTTTATACATTTTATTGCAGTATGAAACCAGAGTAATAATTTCGCTTGGAATCTTTAAATATTTTAAGTGTTTTTAAAGAATACATTTAAGAAGTTATTGTTCTGAGTAGCAAAAGAATGACATTAGTAATGTAAATTAATTCACTGCTGTTTTATTGAGTTAGTAGACTGAAAGCACTGACACATATGTGATCTTGTATTTATTTTGCTAGGGTGTTAGTTTGTTGTTGTTTTTTTGACCCAAGCCCCCACACCCCATCAGCTTGTTTTCTATATCTGTGGTCTGTTTCTCTTTTGTTTTGTTTATTCATTTTTTTTTAGATTCCACATATATGTGAAACATACGTTATTGGTCTTTCTCTGTCTGACTTATTTCACCTAGCATAATGCCCTGTAGGCTCATCTGTTCATTTATCGATGGACACTTAGGTTGCTTCCTTATCTTGGTTATTGCAAATAATGCTGCAGTGAATACAGGGGTGCATATATCTTTTCTAATTAGTATTTTTGGTTTTCTTCAGATAAATAAGGAACTCAGAGTGGAATTGCAGGCAGCTCTTTTTTTTTTTTTTTTTTTTGAGGGATCTTCATATTGTTTTCCATAGTGGCTGCACCAATTTCCAATCCAACCAACCAGCGGTTCTCTTTTCTTCACATCCTCACTAGTACTTGCTATTTGTTGGTTTTTTGATGCTAACCATTCAGACAAGTGTGAAGTGATATCTCATTGTGGTTTTAATTTGCATTTTCCTGATGACTAGTGATGTTGAGCATCTTTCCATATGTTTGTTGCCATGTGTATGTCCTCTTTGGAGAAATGTTTCTCCAGTTCCTCTGCCCATTTTTTAATTGGATTTTTTTTTTTTTGGTGTTAATGGAGTGTTAGTATCAAATCTACTAAACGAGTAGCCTAGTGCAAAATTTAATACTCAGCTGAATTGTTTATATGTGTAAGTAGCTCAAAGTGAGATGTATGAATTATTGGCAACTATTTAAAGAGCAAGTAGACATGCAAAAAGATGCTCAGTGTCACTAATAATCAGAGAAATACACATTAAAACCACAATGATATACCATCTCACCCTTGTCAGAATGAGTATCAGTAAATGAACAAACAACAAGTGCTGGCAAGGATGTGGAACAAGGGGAACCCTTTTCACTGTTAGTAGGAATGCAGTATGGTATAGCCACTGGGGAAAGCAGTGTGGAGATACCTCAAAAAATTAAAAAGGGATCTGCCTTTTGATCCAGCAGTCCCACTTCTGGGAATATATCCAAAGGACCCAAAACACTAATTTGAAAGAACATAAGCACTCCTATGTTCCTTGCAGCTTTATTTACAATTGCCAAGATATGGAAGCAGCCCAGGTGTCCATCAATAGATGAATGGATAAAACAACTATGGGACATCTACACAATGGAATTCTACTTGGCCATTAAAAAAGAAGAAAAAAAGTTTTGGTGTTAACGGTGTATTAGTATCATAGGCGGAATCATAGGTGGAATCTAATGAACAAACTGAACTAACAAGCAAAGCAGAGACAGACTCATAGATGGAGAGCAGATGACAGCTAGTGGGGGTGTTATGGGAGTAGAGGGATTGAGCAGAAAGGATAAAGACTCACAGACATGGGCAACAGTGTGGTGATTGCTGGGGGGAAGAGGGTATAAGGGGACTAAATGGTATTGGAAAAAATATATAATGAAGGTTAAATTAAAAAAATAAAAAAGTACTTACTAAATTGGAGATATTTCTAGTCTTGCAATAGTGTTTAGAAATAAAGAGACTTTCTAAAATAAAGTGAAGTTTCACATACTTGTGGAATTAGTGGTGAGATCTGTTTTCTAAAGTTAGTGAATTCAGATTACTTAATGTTATAAAAGTTAGCAAAATTACAACTTGAGATCATTCATTTCCTTCTTTCATTCTTTAGAGGGGTGCAAGATACTGAGATAGGTATATATGTGAAGTGATACAGTATACACCTTTTCTCTTATCCTTTGTTGTCTCTTTCTCCTCCCGACTTTATATTATTCCTTTCATGACACAAATAATGTGCCTAACTCCTGGATTAGAAACTTTGGGAATGTATTAAACTTACTTTTCTTCCATTTTTATGTATAGCTACCACCATTTTTCTCATGTTCTTTTGTCTCTCAATCTCTCATTTTAATATCTACTATACTAGTTTGTTACTACTCTATACCTCCATTGGAATTATCTTTCTAAAACACTAAGTACCCAGTAATTGATTCTGCCATTTTTCTATGCTGCTAATGATTACCAGCGTTATCCAGTTTAGGTTTCCTTTCTTTCTTTTTTTTTGAGAGAACCATTTAATTTTAGTTTTTAATTTATTAGGGTTTACATTGGTTAATAAAATTATGTAGGTTTCAAGTATACAATTCTTTCTTTTTATGTATTTTATTGATTATGCTATTACAGTTGTCTCATGTTTTACTCCCCTTTATCTCCTCTACCCTGCACCCCACCCCATCATCCCCAAGTCAACATTTTCCCGCCACCACTTGCCTCAGCCCCACCACTCCCCACCTCCCACCCTCAATCCTTCCCCCACTTGGCTTTGTCGATGGGTCCTTTCCGCATATTCCTTGATGACCCTTTCCCTTCTTTTCCCCTGTTATGCCCCTCTCTCCTCCCCTCTGGTTACTCTCAGTTTGTTTTTTTTATTTCAGTGTTGCTGGTTGTATTTTCCTTGCTTGTTTGTCGTGTTGATTAGGTTCCACTTACAGGTGAGATCATATGGTATTTGTCTTTCACAGCCTGGCTTATTTCACTTAGCATAATGCTGTCCATTTTCATCCATGCTGTCACAAAGGGTAGGAGTACCTTCTTTCTGCTGCATAAGTATCCCATTGTGTAAATGTACCACAGTTTTTTGATCCATTCATTTACTGATGGGCACTTAGGCTGTTTCCAGCACTTGGCTATTATAAATAATGCTGCTATGAACATAGGGGTGCATAGGTTCTTTTGAATTCAATTCATTTTGAATTTAGTAATTCAAAAAGGTATAAATTCAAAGGGCATAATCCCAGCAGTGAAATCACTGGATCAAAAGGCAGTTCTATTTTTAGTCTTTTGAGGAAATTCCACACTGTTTTCCACAATGGCTTCACCGGTGTGCATTCCCACCAACAGTGCACTGGGGTTCCCTTTTCTCCACACCCTCGCCAGAACTTGAAGTTTGTTGATTTGTTTACAGTGGCCATTCTGACCAGTGCGAAGTGGTATCTCATTGTGGTTTCAGTTTGCATCTCTGATGGCTAGTGATGTTGAGCATTTTTTCATGTGTCTCTGGGCCCTGTGTATGTCCTCCTTGGCGAAGAGTCTCTTCAGACCCTTCGCCCATTTTTTAATTGGGTTGTTTGTCTTCCTGGAGTGGAGTTTTGTGAGTTCTTCATATATTTTGGGGATCAAACCCTTGTCCAAGGTATCATTGGCAAATATGTTTTCCCATATGGTTGGTTCCCTTTTTATTTTGCTGACTTTTTCTTTAGCCATGAAGTAGCCTTTTAGTTTAATGTAGTCCCATTTGTTTAATTTTTCGTTTATACCCCTTGCCCATAGAGACACATCGGTGAGAATATTGAAGAGCATTCTTAAAGCTCCAGATTCTTCTTATAGTTCCAGATGTTGACATTGTAGTGCTTACAGGACATCTTCACAGGTCACCCCTTAACATGTTCAAATCTAAGCTTAGCCTCTGTTTCCAAAAACTAGCCTTCTTTGAGGGTTTGTGTATCAGTGAATGAAATTGCTATCCATCTGCATCCTCCACAGAACCTGATTTTTTACCAAATTCCGCTGATTGTTATACCATAAATCTCTTTCTGTCTTCTCTTATCTTTATCACTGTCACCCTAATCTAAGCTATAGTCATGGCACGTCTAACTCCTCCTCTGCACCTCTCATGCTCTGCTCTATAATTCAACCAAATTTGATATTTCTTCAGTATAATATTTATTAATGCACTTTATTTAACATCTTCCAGTATTTTGCCTTATATTGACTTTTTCTGCCCCATTTTGTTTCATATACATTTCCTCTCTAGTGGTGACTGGCCTCTCTGCGTCTCTTTTTTTGATTTTGAATGTGCTTATCATATAACTGCTTTTAGACCTTTGTACTTGCTGTGCCCCAACTGGAACAAACTGTTTGTTTTCCAACAAAATAAAATATAAGTTCTAGGCTGAGACAGTTTCAGTGTCTTCAAACAGCCCTGACAACAGAAGAGAAATATTAAAGTATATAATATTGAGTACTGAAGTACATAACTAGGCAATAAAATACAAAGTGATTAATTCTAAAGTGAGGTAAGTACAGATGGAGTCACAGTGTTGGCATTTTAAGTATTGTTATTTGGGAATACTTTGGTTACTGTAGCATTGACTTGATGAGCCTCTTAATTTTACTTTTTCTATTAAAACTAAATATAAGTAATATTTTAAATTTTGAATCCCCCGGTTCAGGTTAAGAGCTTCCAGAAGTTGAGTGTACTTGAATGTGCTTTCGAATGAAAACTTTCCCCTTTCCTCACATCTGCACAACATTTGAAGTTTACAGTTAAAAAAAAATAGTTGGTTACATACTTCTTGATGTTTACTATGTGGAATATGTTAGTTGCCTGAGGCATAAACATTTTAAAACACTACCAAAACTTACAAAGACAAGAAATCATAGATGCTGTAATAGGATTCTCAGCTAAAAGAGGAATCAAGAAGATTAATATAATATTGGAATTATGTATTTATGGGTTTTTTGATATATAGACCTTAATTTACTGCCTGACTTGTTGGCAGAGTCAAATGTTATGAAGATCCTTAAGATTTTAGTATTTTCTTAAAAATCGGTTTAGCTCTTTGTTTACACTTAAAAAATTAATACTTTCAATAAGATTTGGTTTACATCTATCCTGAATTCTCCCTAGGAGTACACAACTTCAAAAGTAAAGAGGCACAGTCAGCAAAAAAAAGAGGTGGTCTGAACATTTATGTGTTAAATATGCATGTTAATTAAGAAAAAAAATTAGAAAAATATGAAAACAGATGTTACATAAATTATTGCAGTCCCAGGACAGCAGTAACTTGTATACTGACAATAATTTTTATATGTGCATGTGTATGTCTATTTCTAGATTTCTCAGTATTTCTGCAATTCCATAGAGTATAACTAGAAAAAGAACTGGTATATCCTTTCAGTGAGCCTGTGGTAAACATCCCTTTTGTATATGGATTGCTGAGGAAGCCTGGTTGTTTCATACAGCCTCGCTGTACAGATAGTGTTCGTGTCACCTAATCTTGCCTATTGTCTTTTTCTTCCCTTCTTGATTTCTCTGATGGTATGTCAGTGAGATCTTTTCATGGACCTACCCTGTCAGAACAAGAAAATAAATTACAATCCTAGCAGTGTAAGACATGTAAAATTGACCTGGGTATAAAGTATATATTTAGAAACAAAACAAATTACAGCTACTCAGGACACTGATTGTAGTGTCAATTTTTCTTTTGGTTTCTGTCACACCTTCTGAAGAAATAGTCATTGTTCTCTGAATATTATTGACACATTAGTATGACAATATATATTGTGTTAACATAAGTACATATTCATCAAATACACATGTGTTGGAATATTCGAAAGATATTTTAATGTCTTTCACTTTTAAAGAGAATAAAAATGGTCTGTATTTTTACAAGGGAAAGTTGAGAAATAGAGACATGTTTTATTTTAGCGGTTGAGCAACTTTATTTCAACCACCTAGGGAAACCAAGTGACTATACTGCTATCCAAGGAGCTGGGGACATATTTAGGTATTTTCCATACATATATTATATAATGTAGAAATGTGTTGTTTATAACCTTTTCAGATAAGATTAAAGGTTAAAATAAGCAAATACTACATTAGAATGTCATAAATCATTCTTTTAAACAGATGAAACTTGTATTTAATACAGAGCATAAAAGCTTTTTCAGAAATCTTTCTAGAGATTAGTCCTATATTTATTTGCATTTTCAGAAATCCTACTTTGCTTTTGATTTTAGTAGTATATGATGCTAAAATATATTTTAAGTAATTAGTTTTTTTTGAATCTCAGTAGATTTCAGTTACTTCTGTTATCTTAATATTTTTCAGTTCTGTGCTGTTGATTTATTTTTCACATTATACTGCCTCATTACTATTGACCTTTTGTATCTATGGTGAGCTACTGATAAGCTCTAACAGGTTATTGGGAGCAAAGTAAACTAATATAGAATGAAATCTAGAGGAGAGTGATAATATGTTTAGTAACTTACTAGTATTACAAAGTTTTATACTTAAATTGGATAACTATTTAAGATTCTTGCAGATTTTATGTAGCAATATATCTGTGTCAAATATGATTTGTGAAAGTATATTATTAAAGGTGATAAGATATTTAGGCAAAAAGTCTATGGAAATTCTTAATTTTAAACAATATTGCCACACTGATATGTTTGTATATTTTAATTTTATATCTTACTAATGCTTTGGAATCCACTTTCAGTGGAAATTTTTTCACATTTCTGTTCAAATGTCAAATTTCCATTTTTTATTTTATGTGATTTTAATACTTGATGTTATTTTATTATGTATTAGAATAGTTTTTGTTATTTGAACACTTTATTTTATGGCAGTGAAATGAAGTTGTATGATTTGTTTTATATTGAGGTATTTTGAATTTTTTGGTATTACAATGCCTTTTATTTTAGGTATTAATAAATGACTCTTTTTCTTCCTGGAGTTAAAATAGATAGTGGAAAGAGTGATTAATGAGTAGGCTAACATTTGTCCTCTAAGAACTTAAAATAGTATGACAGATATTTTCAGCCTGCCTTTTCCATTTTCGCTTTGTTTTATGGTGCCTTCCTGAATAGGAATATTTGAAGCTATTTTATTTGTTTATTTTTCTAGGTATTTGCTGTATTTCCAGCAGCCTAAGTGAAAGAGAACTCTACTGGTCTTTACTTCTTGATTCTTCTTTGCTTCCTGTTTACCAACCAACACTTGTATTTGGAAAACTCAGTTTTACTGATCCTTGAAGTCATCTTTGACCTATAACAAGAGCATGCATTTTCAAGTGTCAGTTAGATTTGTGGATCAGTAAAGTTCTTCTAAAAGGTAAGCATATAGTTATTCAATGTACATTTAAACCTTTGATATTATCTTTACCAGTCTTAGACCATTCAGGCATTATAACAAAAATACCATAGACTGGGTGTCTTATAAACAATAGAAATTTTTCTGTTTTGGAGGCTGAGAAGTCCAAGATCAAGGTACCAGCAGATTCTTTGTCTGGTGAGGACTTCCTGGTTCATAGACCAGGAAGCAATGAGAGCGCTCTCTGGAGTTTCTTCTTATAATGACATTAATCTCATTCTTAGGGCTATACCTTCATGACCTAATCACCTCCCAAAAGCATCACTCCTAATACCATTTTATTGGGAATTCAGACTTTAGCATATGAGTTTTGGTAAATAAACATTCCTTTCATAACAATACCCTCACTGTAGTAATGTGTTCCATAGATTCATGTATGAAAAAATGTGTGTATGTGTGTATACATGTGTGTGTTTACGTGCTTCTGCTGGTTTCAGAATGTAGGCTGCTTCATGGAATAATAACACAGTTACTCAGCTAGCAGATCTGTTTCTCTCCACCCCATACCTGTTCACTAGCTTCTAGTCTCTTCCTCTTCCTCATTGTTTCTCTTACCTGAGTTTTCAGGGGGGCCTTAAAAATTTGTTCCAACCAGGAGACTTTTAGCACTTCCCTTAGGGAATGCTTTTTGTGTCCCTGTCTTTTTCCCTTTTCTTTCTCCCCCCCTTCCCTCTCTCCTTCTCTCCCTCACAGCAGTCACTAACTTTGTTAAAGGAGTAGCAAAATTAGTATGATTGAACTTAGAGTTGAAAACATCTCAGGTAGCATTTACACTTTTTTCCTTTTTTTTTACCACAACCCATAGTAAGAAATAAAATTTACATTTTTGAGCCATTTCTCACAGGTATAAATGTACAAATGAAACTGAAACAAAAGTTGATACAGTTTTTACCCTGACTACCTGGAATGTGTGCTGTGCTCTATTCTCTTCTATTTTTTGTGGTTTATTTAATACATGCTGGTGCTTATAACTAAATAATACATGCTGATGCTTATAACTATCTAATAATGGATCACTTTTGTAATTTCAAAAACCATGCCTTAGATCGCCTGTATGTTTGTTTGTGACTGACTTGTTAGGAAGGTAAACGGAGTCAGGCAGTTTGTTTTCTGTCTCTGTCAAGCTGCTTTTAATTCTGTCTCCTCTGTGCTTCTCATCTTTTTCCGTTCAGTATAGGCTGTGAAATGATTTGGTGAAAGAGCAGTGTAACTGCTGGGAAACACCAGCATTTGGTTCTTCCACAGTAAGAACACAGGTGAAAATAGAACTCAAAATTTGAACAGAGGATAGTCTTTGATCGAATTGTCCCCTACAGTAAAGTGTATATTCTTTATTATTTTCTTGTTTCTTCCATCTATGTAAATTATATATGTGTGCTGATATCGTTACGTGATTCTTGATTTAAAACATTTTTAACTTTTTCAGTCCTCTGTAATAGCTTAGAATAACCCAAATATGTTCCCAAAGTGGTTTCCACTAGTACCCATTCCCATTTTATTGAGCATTTTATCCTTTTAATAAATTACAAGCATTTTTTCTGATTATACACATAATATTTGTCTCAGAAAGTTTGATATATATAGAAAAGTAAAAAAAAAAATTATCCCTAATTCGAGGCAGCAAAAACATTTCTAAGAGGGAAGTTCATAGTGATAAGCTCCTACATTAAGAAAAAAGAGCTCAAATAAACAACCTAATTTTAAACCTCAGGAACCTAGAAATAAAAAGAACAAGCTAAGCACAAAGTTAGTAGAGGAAAGGAAACAAAGAGCACAGAAGTAAATGAAATAGAGACTAAAATGACAAGAAAAACTGTCAGTGAAAATAAGCTGTTTGTTTTAAAAACAATAAACAGACAAACCTTTAGCTAGGCATACTGAGGAAAAAGATAGAACTCAAATTAAATGAGGAATGAAAGAGGAAACATTCCAGCTGATAACAAGGGATAATACAGAAATACAAAGGATTGTAATGGAATAGAGTGAACAGTTGGACAACCTAGAATAAATGGTTAAATTTCTAGAAACACAACTTACCAAGATTGAATCATGTAGAAATAGAGAATCTGAACAGACCAACTACTATAAGGACATTGAATCAGTAATTAAAAATCTCCCAATGAAGAAAAGCACAGGACCACTTGGCTTTTACTGGTGAGTTTTAGCGAACATTTAAAGTTGAATTAATGCCAATTCTTCTCAAACTCTACCAAAAAATAGAAGGGGAGGGAACCCTCCCAAAACCATTTTCTGAAGCCAGTGTTACTCTGATACCAAAACCAGATAAAGATGCCACAGGAAGAAAAACTTATAGGCCAGTATCCCTGATGAACACACATGTAAAAATCCTCAACAAACCAAAGTGAACTGAACTTAGCAATATGTTATAAGGGATCATACCCTATGTTCAAGTGGGAGTTTTATCCCAAAGGTAGAAGGATGCTTCAACATCCCCAATCAGTGCGATAGACCACATTAGTAAAATGAAGGGTAAAAATCACATGATCACTAGATGTTGACAAAAAAATAAATCATTCATGATAAAAACACTCTACAAAGTGGGTATAGAGGGAATGTACTTGAACATAATAAGGGCCGTCTACGACAAGTGCACAGCTAACATCATATGCAATGGTGAAAAGCTGAAAGCTTTCCCTGTAAGACCATGAATGAGACAAGAATGCCTAACTCGCCACTCTTTTCTCCACAAGGACCCAACTGTCCTTTACGTGGGCTATTTATCAGTGTGTGTTTTGCAGTGAACAGCCATGAAAAACAAGGCATTTTCCCCCATGTATAAAGAACCAACCTTGCTACTTTTATTTATTTTAGTTACAAAAAATTTTTTTTCCTTCAATCTTATCACTTTTAAATGACATAGTACTGGAAGTCCTAGCCAGAGAAATTGAGCAAGAAAAAGAAATAAAGGGCATCGAAATCGGAAAAGAAGTAAAACTTTCTTTTTGCAGAGGTGTGATATT
The DNA here is from genome assembly GCA_004026545.1 of Mormoops blainvillei. Lineage (NCBI taxonomy): Eukaryota > Metazoa > Chordata > Mammalia > Chiroptera > Mormoopidae > Mormoops > Mormoops blainvillei. The sequence continues at coordinate 643,620 of PVJD01000075.1, read as the reverse complement.
GCATACAGAATACCCTAAAGTCTGCACCAAAAAACTGTTGGAATTGATAAATGAATTCAGTAAATTTGCAGGATACAAAATCAATATATAAAAATCAATTGCACTCCTATACCCTAACGATGAACTATCAGAAAGAGAAATTAAGAAAACAACGCCATTTACAATTGCATCAAAAAGAATACAATACATCGAAATAAATTTACCCAAGGAAGTGAAAAATCTGTACACTGAAAATTGTAAGACACTGATGAGAAAATTGAAGAACACATATAAATGAATATTCTGTGCTTATGGGTTGGAAGAATTAATATTGTTAAAATGACCATACAAAATGTCCACCCAGAGCAATCTGTGGATTCAGTGAAACCTCTGTCAAAAGTCCAATGCCATTTTTTGCAGAAATAGAAAAAATAATCCTAAAACTTGTATGGAACCACAAAATACCTCAAAATAACCAAAGTAATCTTGAGATAGAAGACCGAAACTGGAGGCTTCATACTTCCTGATTTCAAACTACAGGGCCCGGCCCAAATAACGCCCCTCTTTTGTATTACAAAAATTTTTATTACAAAATCATAAACATGTAATTCTGTAACATAACACTGTCATACTCAAGAACACCATAGGACATTTTAGGTGAAATGTTCAAATTAAAACTATAAATTATTAGACCCATATTATTACCCTACCAACCATACTCAAGGAGGTGTTACTTCTGCCAGACCCTGTATATTACAAAGCTATAGTAATTTAAACAGTATGATATTGGCAGTAAAGCACAAAGATTAATGGTACAGCATAGAGAGCTCAGAAATAAACCCGCACATACATGATCAATGAATTTATGGCAAAGGAACCAAGAATATATCATGGAAATGGTAGTCTCTTCATTAAATAGTGCTGGGGAAATTGGACAGCTACATGGGAGCGAATGAAACTGGACCTCTGTCTTATACCAAATGTGAAAGTCAACTCCAAAATGCATTAAAGATTGAATTAAGACCTGAAATCATAAAACTTCTGGAAGCAAACAGGGGGTAAGCTGCTTGACATTTGTTGTGGCAATATTTTGAATTTGACATCAAAAGCATAGCGACAAAAGCAAATATAAGCACGTGAGACTAAAACAAACAAAAAGCTTCCACACAGCAAAGGGAACCTTTAACAAAATGAAAGGCAGCCTACCAAACAGGAGAAAATATTTGCAAATGATATATCTGATAAGGGGTTATATTCAAAATATTAAAAAAAAAAACTTACACAACTTAATAGCAAAAAATCCAAAAAGTGTGATTAAAAAATAGGCAGATTAACTGAATAGGTATTTTTCCAAAGAAGACATACAAATAGCCAACAGATACATGAATAGGTGCTCAACCTCACCAATCATCAGGGAAATGAAAATCAAAGTGACACTGAGGTATCTTCTCACTGTCATAATGTCCGTTATCAAAAACACAAGAGATTATAAGTGTCGGTGAGCATATGGAGAAAAGGGAACATTTGTGCACTGTTGGTGGGAATGTAAATTGGTGCAGCTACTATGGAAAAGAGTATGGAGTTCCTTTAGAAATTAAAAATACAACTACCCTATGATCCAGCAATTTGATTTCTGGATATATTTCCAAAGAAAATGAAGACAGGATATCAAAGGGATATTTGCACTCACATGTTTATTGCAGTATTATTCACAGTAGCCAAGATACGGAAACAACCTAAGAGACCATCAATGAATGAATGGACAATGAAATATTATTCAGACATGAGAAAGAAGGAAGTCATGCCATTTGCAATAACATGGATGGACTTTGATGACATTCAGTTAAATCGACCAAATACAGAAAGACAAATACCACATGCTGTCACTTACATGTGGAATCTGTTATAAAAGAGGGAAAAAAATAGTCAATCTCACAGAAACAGAGAGTGGAAAGGTAGTTACCAGAGGCTGAAGGAAACTGTAATAGGGCAAGGTAGGTAAATTGTTACAAACTTTCACCTTTAAGATGAATAAGGTCTGTAAATCTAATGGTGACTATAATTGATGACACTTTTATATAATTGAAATTTGCAAAGAGATTATAACATGAGTATTCTCACTAAAAAAGAAAAAAATGATAAATATAGGGATGGGCAAAAGTAGGTTCATAGCTGTTCATATGAAAAAAGACATACAGGTTATGATTATTACTGTAGCTTTATTAGCTCAAAAGAATGTCACTCACAACTCTAAACCTAATTTTACCCACCCCTGTATATGCAGTAATAGATGTTTTAATTAACTAGATGGTGAGAATCATTTCACAATTTATACATAAATCATCATGATGTACACATTAAATATGTTATAATTTTATTATATTATATTGAGGTCAATTAAACCTCAATAGAGCTGAACAAAATAAAAAATATATCTAAAAAGAAGTGAAAAGAGATTCCTAATCTTATCAGGTAGAGATGAACTGATGTGACATTAAAAAATAATCTATTTTTAAAAATTTATTTGAATTTAACAGAGGGGAATAAAACTGAAATGAAGCTTTAATTATTAGTGACCCTCAGATAAATGTTTTTCAAAACCATACATATTATTTCCTAAGAGTCTTTTAATGTTAAAAAAAGATTATAGAAATCTTTAAGCATTCTGGCAATAAAAATGATAGGAAAAGGCTGATCTGAAAGCAGAATATCCTTTTATTTTAAAATAACTTAAAAGAATTACAATATACCGAGATGAGAATCAATTTTAAAGGAGCAAGGGCAGAAGCAGAGGGACCATGTAGAAGGTTATAGGGGAGAGATAATGGTGGTTTGAACAACAGGGGAAGATTGTACAAGGAATACAGTGAGGAGACAAGATCAGGAGTTTGATTTGGACGTGCTAAGTTGGAGATGTTTATTCGACATTCAATTGGGAAGGGTAAGGAGACAGATATATACTGATTCAGAGATCAGAGGAGAGGTCTGGGAGGAAGGAAAAACTGTGGAAGTTGTCAGTTATGGATACTGTTTTTAAAGGGGTAAGTTTGATGCTAGCCAGTGAATACAGCTACAGAAAATTGAAAGTCATAGCTTTGGGGCACTTTATGGTGTTAGGAGAAGAGAAGTTAGTGAAGGAAAGAAAATCATGGAAAGAAGAACCATCGATGTGGGAGGAAAATCCCTGGCTTTCAGAATATCTGAAAGCTAATGGAGCTGAAGTGACATAAATGTTTCAAGGAAAGGGAGTGATCATCTGACAAGTTGCTGAAAGGTGAAGTTGTAGATGAACTGTGAATTGACTGTTGGTTTTACCATTTGGAGGTCACTGATGACTTTGAGAAGAGCAGTTTCAGTAGACGACATATTTCTGATTGGGGTGTGTTACAGGGAGAGTGGGAGGAGAAACACGTGGCAGTGTAAGGGGAATATTGAGGTCAAGAAAGGATTTTTTTTTAAAGAAGAGAATCAACGTACATTAGTACTGGTAATGTATCATCAGTTTATTCTTCTTTATTAGAACAAGAAAGAATGGGGAATTGCTGAAGCAGTGTGCACAAGTGGAGAGATTGGTTTTAGACAGGAGCATGGATGCTTTATCCTTAATAATAGGAAGGAAGAGAGGGTATATAGGCACAGACCCATCTTTAAAAGTCTTTGGTCTACTTCCAGGATATGTGACATGCAAGAAGCATCAGGCCTAGCTACTTCCCACTTCTTTAGGATTGTCCTATTGTGCTCACCCCTTTGCGATTTTTGCTTTAGCAATGTAAATGGGTGGTGGTTTCCAGTGCAGAAATTTTGTGTTTTAAACAAATTCTGTTAATGGAATTAAGAGAAACAATAGGCATTTATAAATAATATCTCTCTTGAAGTTTTTGAGAAATCTCAAGTGTGTAAATATTCTGTAGCATGTTTTAGAGAACCACCAAGCTACATTAAGGTCAGAAGCAGAGCTGTCAACTCCTGTCAATGTGCTCCTGTACTGTAAGCTTAACTTAGGAAGGATAACAGGTAGGTTAATGGGTAGGATAAAAAACATGTCATCCTTGCGCTTCTGGTTCCCCACATTAGCTCTAGTGCATCAGCTCTTTGGTTTAAATAACTAATTTCTATTTGTATAGGCTCTACCATTCCCTAAAGCCTAGCACAGGTTTCTTGGTCACTGAGCTGGAAGACAGTTTGAGTAACACCTTCTCTACATCCATACAGTCACCTGTCCACTTTGGACACATTTACTGAGAGTCAGTATATTTGGCATACTGTCAATTTACTTCGTACTGTATCTTTATGGGTACACAGCCTACTGTTAATGTTAGTAATAGTAAGAAATAAGATTACCTGTATATCTTCTAACTTTATTTTGATTCCCTCTAAATTTAGGTTCTAACTTATTGTATACCCCTTTAAGCAAGAATAAAAGTTATCTCATTTTCAGATCCTCACCTGAGGATATGTTTACTGATTTTAGAGAGAGATGAAGGGCAGGGGGGAGAAAAAGAGAGAGAGAAACATCTATGTGGGAAACATTGATTGGTTGCCTCCTGTACACACCCCAACTGGGGGGGTCGGACCTGCAGCCTTTTGGTACAAGGGATGATACTCCAACCAACTGAGCGACCTATCCAGGGCATCTCTCATTTTCTTTTGGTATGTACACACATTATATCATGGTCTAATATGTGGACTGTATCTATATTATCTGTGGCAAGGCTGCCCAGTACTTAACGGGCTAACTCTGAGAAGGGTCTTCCGTGAACTGTCCTTTTCATAGGTGATTTAGTTCATGTGTCACAGGCTGTTCCTTCACCATCTTATTAGCTGATTCCCTGTTAAATAACTTTATTATTTAACATCATTTAGTGTGTCTCCTTTCCTGGGCTTCACGTACACATTTCTGCAGTGGGTTGCTATTTTGTCAACTGGGACTTGGTTTCTGTGGTTAGGTTACTGACTTAAACCGTTTTCAGTGACTTTCTCTTTATGAGCACTAGCTTCTTTGCAAAAATCTTAGTGCAAGAATCCCACTATCTCATTCTGACATTGTTGTGTTCCTTTTGCAAGCTAATATTGATGTCTGTCCTTGAACCTTCAATCCTATCCTGATCATTTCTTCAAGCTAAACAAGACAAACTTAACTCTGTGGGGTTTTCTGCTAGTGGTATAGTTTGAGTGATATGGAACTATGGTTCTTCCTAAATATGTTTCATTGAATTGAAAAATTTTAATTGGAAAAGATATTTAGAGAAACAGGGAGAAGGTGAAAGGGTAATTCTGTTTCTGTTGACTCTAAAATGTCATCAGCTTCAAGAATGGGATCAATGTGAATTCATCTATTCATTTTATCAACAAATATGTATTAACTATTTACTCTGTAGGAGGTACTCAGCTAACTCTAAATAAATGCCATTTTTAAATGTTTTCTTTTTTTTTAATGGATGTTGTAAGGAAAATCAGTTTTTTGCTAGGTTTATTGTGAATTTTTTAGTTTTTTAACGTACACGAATTAGACATAACCCATTTTTGATAATGAAGAAACAATGAAGTCTAGATAAAAGTGAAATGAGGAAAATATAGAATCTGTTTTACTTTCTCTTCCTTTTATTCATTTTTACAAAGACTTATGAACAGTGAAACTGACCAACAGTTTCACTTCTTGCTTGTAGTTCTGCTAGTCTTTTCTGGTACCTAGTATATCTGAAAGAAGCATTACGAATTGGAAGGGAGAAGTTATATGAACATATAATCAGACAAATAGAAAATGGACCCTTTATAATTCAGAAGTGACTGTATTTCTATTTTACTTTGAAATTTGAATTTTTACTTTAGGTTATTCCCATTCAGGAATACTTTGTAGTTTATGAACAGCTGACCCATTTAAAGGAATTAAAAAATTTTTAAATTTATAATGATTTGATCATTATGATACTAGTGTTTTATTAATTGAGACAAAATAAGGTTTTAGTTATTAAAAATATGTATTCAGAGTTTTATAGAGGATGAACAATGATTTCACCTCAATTTAAGAGTTACTTAATTTCTTTAGAATGTAGTGAATATTGGCTGAAGATATTTTGAAAGCCTAGATTACTTGGAATATATTTGAAGTCTCTCTTCTTATATACTTCTGTTCAAAATGTTACATATTTTTGGATCGTATATAGTGTAGGCTTAAAGTTTGGAGTTTTACATTTTCAGTTTTATAAAGGCTTATAAATATATATGTTAGTACTATTGGAACTAAATAATTTTATCCACGTAATTGTCATTCAGCTGTAGCTATCTGGAATAAAATTTCTTGGAATAAGTAGCCATTTTCTGTGTGAAATAACCTTTTAAAAATGTGTTTTATCTGATAGCATGTATTTTAATTTTAACAAATAGCACAGAGGAATTGAAATATTTATGTAGCTAAGGAATGTTATCAGTTCAGGTTCCATAGTAAGTTATTTGACTTTATTAGGCTCTGAATGTTTTATAATTTTTAAAAGATATGTTTATTATTACTTTCGTAAAAGACATTTGGTTTCATTATAAGTTATGTGTTAATCTAATTTCCTATTGAAGTCACTGATTAAAAGGGAATTGTGGGGTTCTGAAACCTTGACATTATTTTAATCTGATAACAAATGGGTTTAAGTTCATGTTCTTTCAGTTGCTGGCAAAAAATCTAAACCTGTATTTTTTGGATTTATGAGGATAAGTCCTGCTTTGGCAATCTTATAGATCCTCAAGAGAATAGTTAAACAGTGATTAATCATTGTTTCTTCACTGAGTGTGCAGAAAAGAATGGAAAAGCTGCATTTCACACTTCTGAAGCAATTAATCCCCATGATCTTAGCCAGGTTTGTCTTGTAGATAAGTCAGGATACAAAACGGTACCTAATTTATCAATGTATGCATGCCATAAAGTATAAAACACACAATTTATTTCATATCATTTATAGTCAAATGTAAAAAAAGAGTGACTTTGCCATATCCAAGAGTGTTTCCTACATTACCTTCATATAAACTAAGTACCAGAGATTACAATGGGATTCCTGTTTATTGTGCACATCTGGTGCAGTCACTATGCATTTTCTCATTCACTTGCTGGCATTTTTAGTGATTGTGGCATAAATCACCTTGCTAATCAGAAACATAAGTGACGGGAAGTCATCTCCTTTTTTTGAACAATGGGAAAAAACATATGGCTTCTTAGACAGAACTTGGCTGTTATACTATTTATGTGGCATTATATTCTGTATTTAGAATTTCATATTAATTGTAGTGGTTTGATTGAAGGCATTGAACACCCAGGGTTTGTGGTCAAAGCATTCGTTTTGTAGCATTTTCATAACAAATAAACAAAACAGGTAAAATTACCTGCCTTCTACTAGATGTTTTTACATAAAACTACTCTGGGAAGAGTTTTTAGATTAAGATGAATTGAAGAAAATGTATAATTTTAAAATGTTTGTGTGGCTGTTTCTATAGATGCGTAAGTATAGTAATTACAAGTTACAAGTTAGTTTTTTAATTATACCTATTTCAAAACATTGCATGGATTAGAGTAAAAATTACTATCCTTTCAATGATAAAATGTAATTGACTGTAGTTTGCTTTTCTAGATGTAGTATTATTTGAAAATGAGTTGCATTTTTTGATGAATTTTTATTAGTTGTCATCACTTCTGCATGTACTACGACCAAAAGTAAAAGATGAAGTAAAGCTTCGTAAAAGATAAGAAATATATCTGTGCAGACTTTAAGGACTACTTTCAGTGAATTTCTTGATGTTTGTTATACAGTGCTTGCTGTAGATTTGAAGGTTTTTCTCTTTTTCCTAATAGTCACTTAATTCTCAAAAGGTAGTAAATCTAATAGCCTTTCATCCTTATTTGACTTTATAACACTCACCTTCCCATCCCTGTTACTTTCTATTTTCTTACTGCTGGGTGGCATGAAAATATTTAGCTTGAATTTGTAAATTTCAAATGAAAATTTATTTGTGCAGAGAACTTTATGTCTTTTACAGTTTGTTTTCTCTATTACATGTGACTATAAATTAGTGAGGCAAATTTTTAAACAAATATATCAGAGCTTATTTATTCAAATGTGTGTTATTCCCTTTGAAGTCGTCCCCTTGGGAAGATGTATACGTAATCCATTAATCAAAGTATTTTAGGAATGCCTCTTTTTGAATTTTCTTCAACAGAATTGATATATAGCTGCCTAAAATGGATACTTTGAAGGGAGATAAGATTCATTATGTGTATATATGTGCTAGTATTTTTGTTTAAAAAATCAATCATAATAGTTTGTATTGCAGCCTGTATATATCTTGCAGATAATTGGACACTCTGAATATAAATAGAGTTTTGAAAAACTGCTTGAATTTTAAATAAATGGTCATATTTATCCATTTTGTTTTAGAAATCTTTTATGATATTGTCTCAAGAATCACTTGCAGTGCGAGTCCACAGATTGAATAAAGTGCAACATAAGGAGGGAGTATTTTTTGATGTTGTTGTCGTTGCTTGTTTAAAAAAATGCCACTATCCAGATTCTCTAAGGTATAGTGTGCTATTCTTAAAAATATATTTATAACTGAATTGAGATTTTCTTTCCAGATTAAAATTATCCAGTGCTTAAAATTACCTAAAATCTACACCACACTACCCCCCCAAACCTTGTCCATTTTTGTTTCCTTCATGCTTTTAAAGCCTCTTCTACCCCGTCCCCCAGGTATTTTTTGTTTGTTTTTGTAAAGATCGGATGTATTTGTTGTAAAGATTAATTTTAAAGTCATTCAATTTAAAAATATATATTTGAATTTTTTTTCTTCGCCTAAATATGAAAATTCTAGTAGGATAGGTTGTTAAAATCCAAGAAATACACAATTTAAGAGATGGCTGAAAGTATCAAAATAAATGAGGAAAAATAGAGTTCTATTTTTAGTGACCGAACACTTTGGACTTTGTTAATAATGGGTTTTTGAAGAAAAATTTCTTTCATAAAGTGCTTAATGACAAAAATATATAACCTAAAGTATTGCTTATTTATCATATTTTTAAACCAGGAATTTAATTTCCAAATGTATATTAATTTTTGAATGGAATTGAACTACTAGTAATGTTTATATTCATTGCACATTTTGTTTTAAATTTGCATTTATTTTCAGAGAATTTGCATTGTTTTTTTCCTCTAGTTCATTCTTATTTACAGTCATACTTTGTTGGTATATGTTACCCTCCAAAGTACATTCCGAATTGAGTACAGAACTTACAAGAAGAGTTACTGTTCTTTTCTTACATTCTGATGACATAAAGAATGAATCCTTTCATAATAGGGATAAATTTACTGGTAATTCCCAGCCAGGGCGATTGTTGCTTGCTGTCCTCACTGACCATCCCTTTTCTCTCTTGGTATTTGTCTGGAAGTGGCTTTTGGAATGCTTTCCAACTGCCTGAAAGTACTGTGGGCTAAATAGTGTGACACTCTTGGCCTAATCACACTGGAATTCAGAAAAAAATGTTAATATGTGAAATATTTCCCCAAAGGGAGGCTTTTGTTTGTGAATGAGAAAGCTACTCTGAGTAGCTTATATGTTTCAGAAGTTTTAATATAAAGTTTTTAAGGGAGCGTGTTAAGTGTGAGAAAAGGTTTCCATGATTAAAAGTCTTTTTTGTTGCTGCTGTTGTTTTTTGTTTTGTTTTAGTGTTTAAGACTCTTTCTGGGTCACATGTTTTTAGTGTGGACCTCATTGGTGTTAACTGCAGCGGTTCAGTCGTAGCTGAATGTGGTAACCAGCAGGGTTGGCCTGCCAGTAGTCATTGAGGCATAGGAACAAAAGTGAATTCTTTCGTAAGAAAAATAAAGACTAAAGAGCTAGGTGACATTCTCAGTTGTTAGAGAAGCAACATTTCAAAACTCACCCTGTGGTCTGTTTTGTTTTCTGGTCTAGCCCTCTTAGGCCTTGTGTCATAGAGCTGTGGAGGTAGAACATAGGTGGCCTGTAGGGGAAAAAAAAAAAAATTAGAACTGGAGAAAGAGGATAATTCTAGAAGATGCTTGGGGACAAGCAGTATTGCCCCTGTGTTCTCTAAGCTGGGAGACCAGTAGAAAGGCATTTTTTCCCTTCGCCACAGTACACGGAATCACTGACACTTTGCAGACTGCCCTGGGCTGGCAGTGTTAGGAAGGTGTGGAGCACCATGTGTGACAGCAGTGCTGCCTGACAATGCAGCAGTTACAGCAGACAGGAAGGAGGCAAGGCTCAGTAAGAGCAGAGGTATGCTGAAGGAGCTGCAGGGGTGACAGCAATAACCCATAAGCAGCAGCAGAGAACAAAGGAAATGCCAGGGTGGGGTAACAGTGAGGCCCACTCACGTTTAATTTGGAGGAAATGGAATGAGCAGACCTCAAACACCACACAGAGGTCTGCAAAGAGGGCCAAATCATCTGTGTGCCATGGTAGGTGACTGTGAGCTCACTGAACTTGCTCAGGAGCACATGTGACATTCTTAGGGATAACTCCCAGAAATGTTCTGTGGGACAGTTTATAGACCTTGTGTCCTGCATTGTGGATTGTATTAGAGTTTTCCAGAGAAATAGAATCAGTAGGAGATATATATAAAAATTGGCTCATGCATTTATGGAGTTAAAGGAGTCCCATGATATGCCAGGAAAACCTGTGCTGTAATTCATTTTGAGTCTGAAGGGCCTGAGACTTGGGATGATGGGGTGGAGGGTAGGGAAGATGGTCTAAATCCTTGTCTGAGTCCAAATAGCTCAAGCTGAGAGCTTTCCTTCACCGTTTGGTTCTGTGCAGGTATCTGTCTCAGAGTATTGGATGATACCCATATTGGTGACGGCATTTTTTTTTTACTCAACCTGATTCCATTGCTAATCTCTTTTGGAGACACCATCATAGACATACCCAGAAATGTTTTACTAGCTATCTTGGCAGCCCTTAGCTCAGATAAGTTGACATACGAAATTACTCCTCACAGGGATGAAGGTGAGAACCAACAAGTATGTTACATTTATTTTGTCAAATAATTTACAGATTTATCGAGGTACTAAGTGTCTTTCTTTTCCTCCTTCCTTTTTTTTTTTTAACTTCTTTCCACAAAACTTTTTGCTTAGTTACCTACTATGGCAAACAGTATTCTAGGTATTGAGGCAGCAAAATTAATAAGATTCTTTCCTGTAGAAGCTTGAAGTTTTACAGCAGAGGAGAGAATAGCAGCTAAAAAAGTTAACTTCTGGTCTGATGAATGATAATGGTAGAGTCATGCATGGGGTGGACCCCAGAAACCCATAGTTAAACCAACTTCGAGCTGGGACTGGGGGATGGTTCTAAGGACACTTCCAGAGAAGGTGCTAAAGACAGACTCTCTAGGCAGAGGAAAATATTGTAGAAATGACTGAATACCTGAGTTTGAGGAACTGCAGATGTTTTGGGTTTGCATGTTGGGTAATATTGACCAGAGACTATACATACGAAATCTAGATTTCTGAAGAGTCTCGTGCATTATACCATTATACCAAGAGTTTGGGCTTTTTTTCTTGAAAGAGAAAACAGAAGAGGAAGAATGACAGATGGGGTAAAAAGAGCTTCAGATTGCAGTGCTAGCTAGGTTTTGTGACCTACTGAAGGAATTTAAACTAAGGAGCAGTGTGATCAGATTCGAATTTACAGAGAGGAAGCACTTAAGTGACATTTGATCATGTAAGTGAATTGGAGAGAGATCTCAACAGCCAGGATACCAGTCTAGGAGACTGTTACAGGAGGTAAGGGGAGAAATTGAGATAGTAAATTAAATCAGAGTCAGAGTAAGGAAGAAGAACGGAGTAATTTTGAAAGTAGAATTGACCGGATTTTTTAGTTGATTGGATGTGAGAGGGGCAAGAAGAAAATATAGGGATCTGGCTTGGGCAAATGATTCACTGGTGGTGTTATTCCTTAGACAAAGAGTACATGGTGGTTGAATATATGGATCTCTGAAGCCTGGAGATCAGTTATAGTAAGAGATGTTTGCTTGGAACCATTAATGTAAAATTTGGCATAAATCTATTTAACAGTTTGCTGAGCTGTTCCAAGCATTGTGTTAGGCATCAATGAAACAAAGATAAATAAGTATATTTGTTTGGTGTGTGTAAGACTGCCCAGGGAGAGGACCTGGGACAAGTCGAGTACTCTCGAATGTATAATGAGAAAGAGAAATGTGTTGAGGAGATTAAGGAGGGAAACAGTGAATGATGGTGTGACTGAAGACAAAGCAGAAGACAGCAGTAAGGGCAGTGTGATGAATAGAGAGGTCAGAAGAGAAGTGCAGGGAAGTTGAATTGCATATCCCTGATGTGCCTGGGTAGGCAGTGAAGTGGAGTAGATCATAAGTCAGCTCACAGGGTAGTTGATGTGTAAGTGGCAGATGAGGCATTATAGACTACCAGTGAAAGGTACCGATTCATATTCAATACCCATGTTATTATCCGTGAAAAGCTGGCTGTCAGAGGGGTTTGCAGGGTTTAAACAGTTTGTTGTTCTTAAAATTTTTACATGTTGATGCAAAAGGGCCAGGAGTGAGAGAGAAATGTGGATGATATAGGAGAAAAAGCACATTAAAATAGGTAAATTTGGAGCAAGGCATATGAAAAGGTGGGACAGATTTGGAGCTGAGGCTAGTGAAGGGATTAGTTTGTACAGGAGGATGGCTAATATTTTTTACTAATAATATGGCAAATATGAAAAGAGAGGATGTGACAACAGTTCAGGTGCTCTAGGAAGTAGATGCCAAACAGAAATGGAAGTTTTAAGACGTTTGTTGGGAGAAACCTTTGGAAGGTGAGGGGAAAGAACCATGAGTGCCACAAGTAAACAGGGAAAGCCTCTCCAGGGATTTCCAACCTTCTGGCATCTCTGGGCCACACCGGAAGAAGAGGAGTTGTCTTGGGCCGCACAGTAAATACACAAACACTGACAAAAACCGAACAGTGTCATAATGTTTCGAGTAAATTTACGGTTTTGTGTTGGGCTGCATTCATAGCCATCCTGGGCCTCAGGTTGGACACCCCTGTTAGACCATAATGCAGGCCTGACATCTGTGTAAGAAAGGAGGAAGGAAGACAGATTGGGGAAGAAGAGTCCTAGATAGCAATGCAGCTTTGAGAAAGTCTCCGCCAAACCAATGGTGAGGAGGCGATACAGGGTTGGGCAGAGCAAATCTTGCCCAGTGGAGATGCCCTGTGTTGGGCAGCAGTGGTCTGCCTCTATCATCTCTTTCTTTGTCTGGGGCAAGGGTGGCCTTGGTATGCACACTGCTGTGGGTCTTGAAGGTGTGACAACTCACAGCAGTGGTGCACTCCTTGGCTGCCACAGTGGGTGTGGGGTTTTCAGTTGGATAAAAGGTAAAAGGAATTTCTTTTGGCCCATTATTTCCTCTGCTTTCAGTAAGTTGAATATGGAGTCAGAAGGTGACTGAGATTGGACAAATGTTGGGAGGTTTTCGGGAAAGATACTGCTGACAGAGTAAGATAGGAGAATGCATTGGTAAGATATTAGCTGAAATGGTAAGTCATATAATCTAGGATTGATAGGGAAGGAAGGGGCTACTAAGGGATTGATATGAAATGAAGTCAAAGAACTAGGTGTTGCAGTGAATTTGAAAGCATTTCCACTGAGGGAATAAGAGATCTTATGCATAGAGGCAATTATGATGAAATGGTATATTAGTTTAATAGCCAAACTCCAGGAAATACTGATATTTTGAAATCCCTTTATGTAAATCAAGAATAAAATTTTACCAGCAGAAAATGACAGTTATGTGTGTGTGCATATATATGTAATATTCATCATAGAATCACAACCATAAATATTATGTAAACATTTAAAGGTCATAATTGCTTAGTTTTAATATTATAACTTTTCTGCAAAGTTACATCACGTTTCTTGATTAAATCTGTTCAGTTATCACGGAGTATAATTTTTTCCCTAAGAACTTTTATTACGGATTATTTTTCAATTTTTCTAATAGCCTAAGAAAACATTTTAGAATTTTTTTTCCTCAAAAGAGAAATAAGTGAGTCCTCCTCTTCTGGAGGGTTTGTTTGTGTTTTTATACCTGAGAAAAAAGTTAGAAAGTGAAAAAACATTCAAAGCATTCAAAAACATTCAAAACATTCTCCTATATAAATATAGCTAAACATTTTTTTTCTATCCTATTTTGTTTGTTTATTTGGTTCTTCAGATTCTATATATAAGTGAAATCATATGGTATTTGTCTTTCTCTGACTGGCTTATTTCACTTAGCATAATACTCTCGAGGTCCATCCATGTGTTGCAAAGGGTATCCCAGTGTAGCCATGGCCAAATAGTATATGTCCATTGTGTAAATGTACCATAGCCTTTTTATCCACTCATTTACTCATTGACACTTGAGCTGTTCTAAATCTTGGCTATTGTAAATAATGCTACAGTGAACATAGGATTGCACATATTCTCTCAAATTAGTGTTTCTGGTAGCTAAACATTTCTTGATCTGAAAGTAATAAAGGTAATATAACTGTTTTAAATACATAACAAAACTTTTCATTAGCTGTTCTTTTGCAGAAGGGAATCAGGAGTTGCAAAAAATGTAATTGAGGTAATTAAAATAATGTAAGATAGATTGACAGAGGAGTGGACAAATGGATAGACATAATAAAGCAGATATATTAAAATATAATTGAAGATGCTGGTGGATGTTCACTGTAAATTCTTTAAAATTTTGTGTAGACTCAAGAATATTTATATAAAATGTTGAAAAGTAATACAGCATTTGCACCTTTGAAATGCATAAAAATGATGTCTGATGGATAAATAGGTTAGTGACTAAACGGGTATAGTAATGTCATTTTTAGAATCTAGATAGTTGATATATGAATGTTCACTGCAACATTCTTGCAACTCTATGTAATGTTTGAAAATTTTCGGAATAAAAGGTTGGAGAAAATAGTGTCATAAACAGAACAATGTTTGGCATTAGAGATCTAAGCTAAGTTGCCTTTTCTGTAAAATAGGTGTAATACCGAGTTTGTAGGTGGTTCTGAGAATTAGAAAAAATACGTATAAAGCAACTAACAAACACAGGCATTTAAAAATGCCTCTGGTAATACTGAAACTGTAAATTCCAAATTTAGGGATCATATCTTTGTTTTTGCTTAATGTATTTATAATTTCTGGATATATGGGCCAGTTAATTATTTTGACTGAACTAGGGATGAGGTGAGATCAAGATGCAAATTTTTATTTTCAAGATTGCTTTGTTTCACATAAACAATGTTTATGCCTCATGTTTAGGGCCTGTATTTTTTTTCCAGCTTACTCTCTTAAGTTATTTAGACTAGAGGCCTAATGATGGGAAGTTAGAACCATCCTTATAAAAAGGATGAAGTCTCTGACTTTCTAGTATCTCTCAAGGAAAATTTGATGGCCTTTAAAAGTATTTTCATTTTGTTAAGTGCTTAAGTTCTCTAAAGTAGAGTTATTGTACTCCTGTCTTAATTATTAGTTCCATCTGAATATATGCATACCATAAGTCAGTCCAGGTTTTTTTGAGTATCAATAATATTTAAAAATATATATATATAATGTAAATCATATTTACTTCTGAATATATATTTATAAATACATGTATAAACATATAAATACATACTGTTTAATATTTAGTAGTACCATCTCCATCAATGACATTTTTCTTATAAAAATTAATCTTTTTATGTTTCTTTTTAAGAAATAAACTTAGATTTCTGGTTTATTTGAACTTTGGCCTCAAATGCATTTATGAAGTACAGTTCTCTTGTTTTTTTTTATTCTGTTTCATATGCAGGGTGGATAAAAATTACTGAACTTTTTATATTTATGTAAATTTATTTAAAGTTAAATTCAAATTTGCTACCATATGCCTCAAGGCTAAACATAATATAGACTATTACAATCATTTATATAAATTGGTTTTAAAAACCATTTCAATATGTTGAATCAATATGTCATGAATTTCATATCTATGTAGTTGTCATCCTAGTAAATTCCATGGCATATACGTTTACAGCATACAGATTTTAAATAAAATTGAATAGACTTTTCTAGCCTGCATTATGGAGGAACTTCTGTTATCTTCCAGTTTTCTGATTTAATATCAGAAAAGAACCATGCTACTTAAATGTGAATCAGCCAGATTTTGTATATCCATCAAATCCTTTAGGACAGAGTTTTTTATCTCTCAGTAATATTTACTGATTGTCCTTCATTTGCTAATCCTTGCATGATATAGAATAATATGAAAATAAATATCCACCTCAAAGTATTTCCCAACGGGTGCCCTTGTTTCCTTCAGTGGGTGTTTGCCAGTCTATGGCAGTGATTCTCTGGGAAACATTAGGGGAATATATGTATTTAGTTGCTGTATTTTGTCAGTGAAGTAAATGTACTAAGCTGTAGAAGGAAGATATGTAATATATTTTGAAATTTAAAAAGTATCCTTATATTCAGATAGTTAAGGATCACTAATATACTAGGAACATCCAGTGTTCTGTAGTTTAAATGAGTACAATTTAAGCATGAGTGAAGTTTTGGCAACTTTTGGAAAGAACAGATACAAGGATATATTGGTAGAAAAAACAGACAATAAACTTAATCTTTACCAAAACCAAGAACAACAGTAATGAATTATAAAATAGTAAATATGTTTCTTAATGTCAAAGGAGGCAAGAAGTTTTTTTCATTCTCCAATGCAGATCTTTTTATGACTTAAGTTTTGATTTACTTAATAGTAAAATTTTCAAATACAGGACATTTAATATAAGCATTATATATTTGTCATTGGCCTTGAATGTTAAACAGTGCAGTGTACTCTTATTTCTGTGTAATTATTAAAATCAGGTCATTTTTAATATAACTTAGTAGTTATGCTATTAATACTTAACAACAAAACATATAATATATAAACAAAAGCCTTGACAGTGTTCTCTTTTCATAAACAAACTTAACATATTTGACCTTCCGTTGTTTGTTATGTTTATAAAGAATTAAAATAACTTATTTTTAAAAAGACTGATATGTGTCTCTTTTTAAAAAAGCATATCTCATTTTTCTCTGCTAAATAAATCAGCAATGAAAAACTGTATAGTTCTTATATTCTTGTAGAATTTATTTATTTTTTTTAAACAGGTACCTGTTAGGGTCTGTTGCTCTGAAATCTTATTTTTCCCACATCAAAAATGAATGACAAATGTAGACAAAGGTTCACCTTTAAGTTGTTATCTTTCTGAATCTTCCTGTAACATTATTATCAAAGTCGGCTATAATCTGTGAAGAGAAGAGATTGGAAGAAAAGAATTAGTATACTGTCATAAATCATTACTTTTGACTTAGTAGGCCAGGGTTTTTAAAAAATTAATTTTGTGTAATCTAAGAATTTTATTCCTGGATACTTTTTGATCTTGAATGTCTTGGCCTTTTATATGTGTGTGCGACTTTTACCTTGTCACATATAGGTATCTTTTGTTTATTTAAACCAATTTCTAATTGTCTTCAGAAATCATCGAAAGCTGAAGACTCTAAGTAATTTATTTCCAATGTGTAGTATTTACCGCTGTGCTGTATATACATTTTATATTTATGTCAGGAAAGGGTTGCAGAGGGGTGCTTTAGAACCACCTTTTCGGCTCTAAATAGCTATTGTGTACATATGGTAAGGTACTGCTGCTTAACAATTAGTAACTGCTTTGATGAAACTAAATTACATGTTTAAGTTCCCATCAGGAAGTCGCTTCACATATCTGTATTAATGTATTCAAGGCTCGAGAAGGAAAGTTAATTTTCCAGCTTAAATATTTAATTCAAGCTTAAAATTTAGTCTGTAATTAGAGCTCCCAAATGGCAGGAACATGGAGTATTTGTCCATTTTAATTAGATTGTTGTTTACCTATTAATTATATATCATATCTTGTCATATAGTTTTGATGGTAACAGATGGTGCTAGGAGTTAGTAAGGGTTTGAACAAAATAAGATTCCACATGATTTATTAAGTTGCACTTTATTAGTGAGTGGTCTGCTTTAGTCAGGTTATTCTCCCAAATAAGAACTGTACCACATTTCACTAATTTTGTAATTATTCTTTTGTGGAAATATTGAAAACAAAAAAGTCTGAGATGAGTGATGTCTGCTTAGAGATAATGTGGTTTACTTTAGGTTTCTTTAATTTTAAGGAGTATATATTGTCAAATAGTATAATTGTTATGAAGTTTAGTGCATTTTGCTAAGACAAAATTAGCAAATCAGAATTTTATTTATTGGTAAAAATATAGGCATGAGGAATGTGTGTGTGTATATATATATTGCATATATATAATATATATTTTATATATATAGTAATTTAGGGTATGAGAATAATAGGA
Source organism: Mormoops blainvillei (assembly GCA_004026545.1). NCBI lineage: Eukaryota > Metazoa > Chordata > Mammalia > Chiroptera > Mormoopidae > Mormoops > Mormoops blainvillei. Next base: position 625,218 of record PVJD01000075.1, on the reverse strand, counting down.
GGATGGTTCAGTTATTTATTTCAAAGGCATTCCTTCTCTGCCTATTGAATTTAACAAGAAAGCAAGGTTTTTTGTTTACCAAAATATCTAAGCGCAGACTCTGGTGTCCACTGAGGTTGATCTACAGAATATCCAAATTCAAAAAGTAAATGCCAACTAAATTGAAAGACCTTTTAAGTTTGTTTATGGAAGGTTTTTATTATTTTTTGGTACCTATTCAGCTTCCTAAAATGAATTTATTATACATATGTATGAGGTCTGTCCACAAGGTATCCAGCCATGTACTATGAAAAATAGAGACATTTATTGAAGAAGATACAAGATACAAGAAACATTGTACATAGGACAATGATGCCTCAGTCCCCTTCCAAGTAGTCACCTTGGGACCTCACACAGTTCTCCCAATCACCATCAACTACCCTGTCGCATTTTCCTGAATCTCATCAATGGTCTGAAATCTCTTCCCTTTCAAAGGTGATTTTAGTTTGGGGAAAAGCCAGAAGTTGCAGGGCACCAAATCTGAGCTGTAGGTGGGCTGAATCACCTGGGTGATTTTGAAGTTTCGCAAAAAAACTCTGTATGAGACGTGATGCATGAAAGGGAGCTGTTGTCATGATAAAGCTGCCAACCAGTTGCCCATAGCTGTGGCCTTCTGAATCATCAGAATAGTTTCCACAGAGGAATGTTCAAGCTTAATGCAAAATTTGATGCAGGTTCGTTTCTCTACCTGCTCCGTATGTAATGGCCACAGAGTACACATGCTCATTCAGCAGTCATCCCTGCTGACTAGTGCAGTGAAATTGTCAGTGTTCACGCATGCACATTCCAGTCCACTCTCCTTGGCCGCCAGGTTACATGGATGTTGCGCAAACCATTCTTGTTATATTAACAATGGCTGGACTTCTTCCAGACAGACCTTTTATATGTGCTTATATGTATAGAAAGAGGAAAACAGAGAGGAGGGAGAAACTGGAGAAAGGACGAAGGGTTTATGATTGTAATCATTTAATGTTAGATAGCTTGTTTGAAATTTACTATAGCCCTTAATATCATTAACTTAAAAGTACATTTAGTTACTATTTCTTAGCTTTTAAGCTTCTTATTTCATAAACCACTCAGTGTTTTATTATAGTAAAAAGTAAATAGAAGGCCCTAACCCTACTTTTTACTAATTTCAGTATTTGCTCATCAGGGCCTGTCTGGTATATATCAGATCTTCGAAACTATGGCCTTCTGTTCTATGTTACCTTTAGTGAGCAGCTTTGTTTTTGGTTAGTTTTACCATGTTTTTGTATTGTAATTTGTCTCAAACCATGTAAGTGTTTAGGAATATGATAGGTCTTTTGGTCTCATAACTAATACTTTACAATGAGGTGGTATTTTAACATTAAACTATTAGATGTGTAAACCGGTACTCTGAGTATGTGTGAAATGCTCATGTAACTGAAATTATCACTTCAATCTGCCCTTAATTTCATTTTTTGCCCTAGAAATGTTGAGTGCTTAAAAACTAATTTCAAATATTGTGATACAATGATATAATGTAGGAAGGATGCTGCATTATAGGTATACTAATCAAAGAATATCATAGGAGAAAAATTATTTCAATTAGAATGCATATAGCCTTAGTTTGAAAGTGTGAATTTTTAACATGTCGTTGCCTTGTAAAAATATGGTATTGTATAATTCTTGGCAAAATACAGGATCCAGCAGACGTAAGGCTTGCTTGAGTGTGGCTGGTAGGGTAATAATATGGGTGTAATAATTTATAGTTTTAATTTGAACATTTCACTTAAAATGTCATATTGTATGCTTGAGTGTGATATTGTTATGTTACAGAATTACATGCTTATGAATTTGAAATAAAAAAGGGGCATTATTTGTGCCAGACCCTGTATATCAAATGTAACATGTACTTTGTCAACATAAAAAAGAAAATTAAGTTGAAGCATATAAGTAAAATAAATGTAATTGCTTTGTAATTAATTTAAAGATAGGTCTTTATAAAGAATTGAGAACATAACGATTTTTTTTTACAGGCATATGAACTGTATCATAGATATGTTTTATTTTGTTTTACCTGGGGAAATAAATAAATGACTATTGGGTGATTGTTAACAGAAAACAGCAAATAAAAATACAAATGCTATTGTAGAAATGAGCTTTTCTTTTTTGTTTATTCTCTCCAGCCCCTAGCCCACCACCTGATCCCTTGGGAGAACTTTTATTTCAACGACCAATTGTGCACATGTTTGACTTTTCCAAAGAAAATGTCAGTACTGATTACTTTCCTGGAATTTTGAAGGTTCTTTCTTTCCTTAAAATAGCAGTACATGAAAATATTTAGGAAAACATAGTAGTTGATAAATCAGTCTTATAATTTGATAGTGATTTGCCCCCAGCTGGATTTTTGGGCTAACTTTATTATTATTATTTTTTCCACTCAGCAGTAGGGTGTTAGTTACTGTGCAATGAGATGGTTTGAAATTAAAACAATCTGTAAGCAGGCTGTTCAAGATTTGAGACTCATGATTGGATATATGGATGTTAATTTTTTTAAACGCATAGAAAAAAGATAACTAGTTACCTGTGCTGAGTACTTTAAAGATAGAGATGTGAAGGTTTCATGAGGTCCTCATCAGTACAGGTGGGGCATACATAGAGAACCAAGAAGCATGGTGGTTAGGATGGTTGAATGCAGATTTAAAATTCAGTAGAAGTACTCAGTCTCCTCAGACATACATTTATGCCTCTCGGCTTTCGCTTTTCTGTTCCTTTTGAATAAGATCAGTTTGACTGGAACTCCTATCTTATTTTTCTTCAAGATTCAGTTAACATTTTATTTCTTTCATAAAATATTTTAACTTACACTTTCCTTGGCACTTTGTGTATGCACTTGTCATGTTGAATTATAATTACTTATTTACATGTTTGTGTTACACTGTTGGCTCCCATGGCTTAAGGGTAGTATCTTATTTATATTTTTACCTCCAATGTTTTTAGCACAGTGAGTGCTTTATAATAGGTATTTAATGAACACTGGTTAAAAGAATGAATGAAAATATTTCATTTCATAGGATGTTGTCACATAATAAAAGAGTTAGAATGCTGTGGATCTATATGAGGCCTCCCTGAATTATTTTTTAACTTTTAAGTAATTATAAATTTTTTTCTTATGAAGGAAATACTTAGGTAATTTTTCCTTCAAAATAAACTATATTTTTTGGTAACCTGTAAGTACTCATGTTTTTGGAAAATGTTCAAAGCAACAGAAGTGTATAAAGTTGGAGACAATCTGTAATTCTTTTTCCTGTGATGACCATTGGTTTTTGTTTGCATATGTCCTTCCAGATCCCTCCTTTTTTTTTTTAATGCTGTTTTCCTTCTTATTTTCTTTTAAAAATATTATCTAAATAAGCCCTTTCTAAAGACACTTAAAATATAGATTCTTCAGTTGAATTCTTCACATTGTGAATCTGTAACCTTGTACCATACACAGTGTACTTTGATAATTCAAAAGTGAATATTTTCAGACCTTAACTTGTACTTTCCACCATTTTGAAATAAGTTTTTGTCCTTGCTGGTATGACATCACACATTCCTGGTTTTCCTGTTTCCTGATGGATTACTGCATCTCTTTTAGCTTATCTTCCTCTGCCTGATTTTTTAAGTGTTTGTATTCCTCAAGATCCAGTGCTTTTCTCCTCTCAGGAGACTTTACTCTTGATAGTCTCATCCATGTCTATGACTTTAGTTACCAACTTTGTGTGATGACTCCCAACTGGACAGTTCCAGCCTAGATCACTGTTATGACCACCAGCCTCATGTATCTAACTACCTACTTGGATTCCACGAGAATTCTTCAATTTTGACAAGTCTGAAATTAAATTTATTCTATTCTTGCTTCATTTGGTCCTTCTGCAGCTAGCTTCCCAGTTTCATTCAGTAATATCTTTCTACGTAATTATGCAGTTAGAATACTCTTAATTTTCATGTTCATACCATCAACAAATGTCCCTCCATCATTTTCTGTATTTTGATACAGTTATGGATTTGTTTTGGACTTAGTTTTAATCTATTGATCTGTCTGTCTGTTTTTACACAGATTTTATACTTTTTAGTGACTGGATTTATTACTTTTTCACCTTATAAACCTGTTCCTTTTACATTATTCTTATTTTAAAAATCATAGGCACTCAGACAATTTAGATGGACTTCATAATCTGTTAGTTAACTCTGCCACTTTCTGTCTTCCAATTCCTTTGGAATTTCTAATAGAATTGCATTAGAAGTAACAATTACTTTGAGGAAAATTATGTTTTCCAATTATGAGTCTTCCCATCCAGGAACATGTTGCACACTTTGATTTTATCAAATGCTGTGTAAGTCCTTCAAACATGTCACACATTTTTTCCATGTAGTTTTTTTCACAATGCACTGTTTGTTGTTGTGATTGTCATGGGGTATTTTCCTTATGGTTCTATTTGGTTTGTCTAGTGTTTAGCACAGTCCTGACACATCACTCAAATATTTACTGACTCGTGAGAAATTTCTGGCATACAGGAAAGCTTCCTTTTAAAAAAAAATTATGCAGTCTGATACATTTTATAAATTAAAAAAATTTGCAGTTATTTATTTCACATTTTTGTAGGTAGATGATGACAATTGCAAATTATAATTTTGTCTTCCTTCCGTTTAGAGTTTATACTTCTTATTTCTCATACTTGTCCTGTTGGGTTTGCTAAAATCTTCTTAACAGTGTTGAAAAAAACATTAGTAGCTAGTATCCTTGACAGTTTCTGTTATTTGTGTTTTTGTTTCATGCTAATAAATGCTCTATTGGGGAATGAAAGTTTTATTTTTTATTTGCTTAGGTTATTTTTTTAATTAAAAATGAGTGTTAAATTTTATCAAAGTTTGGCTACATTCAGTGAAATGATGTTACACTCTCTTCTCCCTTAGGTTACTTATGCAATCAGTTACTCTGTTTTCTGATATTAAATTGCCATTGCATTTCTGGAAAGATTTCTTCTTGGTCATGGTATATTGTGAGATCATTGTTTTTGTGCTTTCTTTATTATGTTTTGGTGTTAGAGTCATGCTAACATACAGTGAGTTGAGACACTTTTCTTCCTTCTTTGTAATGGAACAGTTTAAACATAATAGGCACTATTAATTCCTTAAAGGTTTGTTAAAATTTACCCATACTATAATCAAGGTGCCTTTGGTTGGAAGTGAGAGGCATTGTGGTCAAGAAATAGAGCTTTGTCGGCCTCTGTAGAATCCCTTCCAGGTGCTTTATGCCAATTATAGCACCCATACTACCTCCAAAATTAACCACTCTTTTGACTTTTATAATAATTATTTAATTTTATGGTTTCATTACCCAAGTGTGCATCTCTAGACACTACAGTTTAGTGTTGCCCATTTTTTAAAAAATTATTTTTGTCTTTTAAATTCTTAATCTGTGGTTTCTTTCTCCAACCCTTCGTTTTCTTTATAAGTGATCTATCGAAGAACCTGGGCTGTTTGACCTGGAGAGTTTGAGGCAGTCTGGAATTTGCTGATTTCATACTGGCGGTGCAGTTAAACATTTTTTTCTATGTTTGCTCCAAATTGACAGGTAGCATCAGAGCTTGAATGGAGTTAGGCTTACTCTCTTAGGCAAGACTGGGTGCTTTTGTGTCCTTTCATCAGGAGGTGCATAATATCTTTTTATCATTTTAAATGTTGGCAGCCATTGATGCTCGAAACCTATATCCATTAACTCATTATTTCATTTTCTATACAGTGTTTTTTATTATATAAGCTATGTAGAAGTGAAATGTGTTTCAATTTCTGACTTTTTAACAAGGATTTAAAAAAATTTAGACTTGTATTGTGGTCAAGAAATGCACAGTCTACATTTTTACTTTGTATTAAGATCATCTCCTTTTAAATATGCAAATTGGCAAATATTTCATTAGTATTTGTAAGAACTGTTTTACTTTAGTTGTGATTTAAATGCTTCATGTTTAAATATTAAATCAAATTTATTAATGTATTTTTAAAATGGTCTCTGTTTTTATTTGTTTATTTATACCTGATCAGTCAAATTATTTAGATTTACTCTCTAAAATGAAAGTCTCTTAGGATGGATTGGAGGTATGACCACCACTGAAGTTCATCAAGATCCCATAGAATGCTTTTAATTTTATTTTGTTTTTGGCAGTTATCTAAGTGAGAAATTATGACTCTGAATTAAGACATTGGTGATAGAAAGTAGGAGATAGATACTAAAATATTTGGGATGTAGGTGTAAAAATGAGGGAGATACAACAGTCTAGTTTCTATTTGTGTTTAAGGGATGACAGTGTGATTAAACATATGACTTAGAACACGCATTGACTTACATCTGGGTCACGGGCTGTCTGACCTGCCATCCATTTGTGTATTACCCACCATCCAAGAATGGCTTTTACATTTTTAAATGTTTTAAAACATCAAAATAAAGTGATGTTTTGTGATACATGCATATTTACATGAAATTATGGTTCCATAAAGTTTATTATAACACAGCCATGCTCATTAGTTTACAGCAGAGTTAAAAAGTTAAGACAGACTGAGCCACAAATGCGAAAGTATTTACTACCTGGCCCTTTACAGGATAAGTTTGCCAGCTCTTAGCGGAGAAAGATCCTCTTTACCTTCTCCGTTCCCATTCAATGTGGCGTTCATAACTAATAATTTCTTATGGTAATATTATTTTAAAAATCCATATATACTGTAACTGCATGAATTCAGCCCTACTCATGACCATTCATTTTTGACTACATTGAAATCCATTTCCCATGAAAATATTTTTGGTCTTTGTGTCTGATTGAAAGCTTTTTGAAGAGACTATATGCTGTTACATCATGTTTTTTCTTAAACGCTATTCAGACAGTCTTGGTCATTATTATTAATTATAATTTAAGGTGATAATTTTATATTGTATAATCTGTTATATGTTATGTTTTCCATGGAGTTTCTTTTTTTTTTCATGAACTCAAACTGCAATTTAAATAAGCAAATTATAATAATAATTCTAAGAGTAAATTCTCTGAGACTTGGGGAGCAGAATTTTGGTTTTATTAAAGATTCAGTAAAGTATGATTTTACTTATAAAGTCATGGTTTATTGATTTGTTAAGGTTCTATAAAATAGAATTTTAACAAAACAAGGTTTCTTGGAAAAGTCTAATCCGGTAATATGTTTATAGATAGAAGAATTTGGCTTTGTTAAAAACAAGACAACAGAACCAAAATGGAGTCCTTTATGCTAAGCCTCTTGCCACCAAACCAAAACTGAATTACATTTTCAACTCTCCCAGAAATGGAATCTAAGCCAATCAGGAATTGCCCAATCACACTAGTTAAATAATCTGCCTGATCGACTCCTTCCATTCCCTAAAGAAAAGTGATCTTGCTGTAACCAATCCACTTTTTTGCCTATTATAACTTCTTTGTTCCCACTTCCTTCTACCTATGAAAGTTTTTCGTTTTGTACAGCTCTTGGGAGTGCTTCCTTATCTGTTGGATTGGATGCTGCTCAATTCATGTTTTTTGAATAAAGCCAATAAGAGCTGTACAATTTACTCCATTGGATTTTGTTTTTTAGCAACCGTTATAACCATATAAATGCTTACTTTAATCCACAAGAGAGAAAAATTTGTCATGGGATTTTGTAACGTTTTTGTAACATTAGTTGTGTCGAGTAATAAGAAGCCAGGACTGACCCATCCTTAGAAATTCAAGATGAATCTGTGTTTTACGGTATGTGGTTGTGTCTTGCTCTGCATCTGTGTACTGCCTTACTTAAATTTTGATACTTATGCCCTAACAAATTACAAAATGTTATCTTTTAATTTCTTTCATCTTCTTAAAGCTGTCACTTGAAATGCTCAGATACAAAAACAAAAACAAAAATACCAGAAAGAGACTACCAATGGAAGTTGCCATACAAAGCAAGTAATATGTACTTCCAATTTAATGCTTGTTAGCAGCAAAGCGTATTTATAAAATGTATATTTTTATTTAGAAGAATGATGTATTTATACACAAACTTCTTATCCCATCAATTAATTACATTGAAATGAGGATGTTAATTCACTTAAGCCATTGTGCACAGGGTAAATCTGAGAAAAGAGGACCCACCACTCTTTTTGTTCCCCAATACATAGGTTTTATAGCTATCTTGTTTTAAATTTTTTTCAAGGGACATTTCTTAATTTTTGTTGTAATTAATTCTTGATTTACACTCATTTATCTAGTTATGTTACCAGTGAGTAGTTAGTCAGTACTCGCTCTTTGACTAATGACTTAAACATTTATCAATGCACAACGTGCTTTTCATTCATGTTAAGCAGTTAGGTTTTTATTTTAATTTTGTGTTGATGGAGGAAGGTACTTCAGGTTGTGTTACATACATTTCGTAGCAGTATAAAAATTTAAATTTGCCTTTATTTTCTACACTTTTTACTTTTCCTCTATGTAGGCGTCTACCAATGTCTTAAATGTTTTCTATTCTTGTTTGTCTACTCTATCCCTATTTTTTGTACTCACTAAAATAATAGAAGTGGTCAGTGAGTATGATTTACTCTTATATGTAAATTATTATTCTAGCCACAGTTCGTAATGGTCATTTCTTGCTCATAAGGCATTTTATAGTCCACAATAATCACTTAGGAAATGTACTCCTATGTAGTTCATTAACAAAAATAAACTATCAAATTTGAAAATGAGTTACCCTTTTGATAAATTGGAGCTGATTTAAGATTATCTTTTAAAAATGTCACCCATGATCAGTTGCATTCTAATAAGCTTTCAGGGATGGGATAGATAGGTGTGTAACAGGCATGTCATGATCAAACCCTGAGTTCATGGAGACTGGTCTGATATTCGTGTGTATCACAGTGTCGAGAGGGTTAGAAACCGGAGATGTGGAGGCAAGCGCAGTAGCTATTGTAATGTCAGGGTAAGCAATACAGAAAGCCCAAGTTGGCTAGTGACTAAGCCAGGAAGAGAAAATGATAAAAAGTCAAGTAATGGAAATGAATTTTAAACCATTGGTTGTTGCCTTTATTTGGTAGGTAAAAAGCTATTAAATATCAGCTATTTCTTATGCTTCAACTTAAGTTTGTAAAGAACATAAATATTGAATATTTGAAATTAAGAGTAAAGCTGAAGGGCCGTGTTCTTTTTAAGGAAAGGGTCAGTGACAATAGAACAGAAAGATATTATAGAGAAAGTTGATGTGTTTTCTAACATCCAAATCCTACACGCCCTTTAGGATCTAGTCCATTTGTTAAAGCTGCTACTAACACCCAGGTGCAGAAAATTGCTCCATGATGGGGGATGATAAAGAACCTTTGTATTCATTTGTCAACATTTGCTGATTTTCTGGAATGTGTTTCTAAGTATCATATAACAACAGAAAAAATAGGCATGAAGGAACAATTGGTTCTCCGCAGTTCCCCTCAACCAGAATATGTTCAAATTAAGCCCCTTAAATAAAAGCCCCTGTCAGTAGTCCTGTTTTCTTTTCCTTCTTCTTTTTCTGTTTTCTCAACTTTTCACTGTCCTTAAGGTCATGTACTGGCTCCAGCTCACAAAAGCTTCTTGCATTGATTACATTGGCTCTGGGCCACCTGTGAAACTGACTAAAGCGTCTCCAAATTACTACTCTGTGAGCTAACATACTATGATTCCTTCCAAAAATTTTTTTTTTCTAAAGGTATTTCAGGATGAGTTCCTTATAAAAGAATGGATAAGTGAAATGGTAAACAATGGGTTTTGATTAAGGACTTTTTGTATTGCCTGATAACGTCTTTATAGTGATCTTGAGCCATTATTTAAGTAAGGATATTTCATTCCATCTTTTCTCACCAAATGTACTTACACTACAGTAGAGTAGGATCCTATATGATAGGCTGAGTGTTTAGTGAATAGACATTAATAGGATTTAAACACACCGATGAAGAGTTGAATCAACCAGTCCTCTGTTATTGAACACTTACTTGGGTTGTTTCCAGAAATTTACTTTTATATATTGTACAATATTGTAATGAATAAGCTTGTACAGATCCTCAGTTCCTTATCTGAAATACATAAAGAGACTAATTATGTTTTGGAATTTACAATTTTTTGGATTTTGGAATTGCTAATGTGCATGTTCTAAAATACAGAGCATTTCTAGTGG